>JBBIGC010152820.1:0-17921 GCA_037576955.1 Lepidarchus adonis
ACACACACACACACACACACACACACACACACACACACACACACACACACACACACACACACACACACACCTTCTGTTAATATTGTCACCTCAGCTGAGGATCAAACCTGGGCCTCCTGCACCTGGGGCGGAGGACCGGACCGCTATGCCACACCCGGCCCCGCTAACTCACTGAGGGAGTAGAAGCGAGAAGCGGCGGCAAAAGAAATATAAGAAATACCACCACTCTTCGGGACTGAGTGACTTGCGGTGGAATCTATGAAATGGAACTAAGCCCACCGCACTCAAACGGGTGTCTGAATAGCGGTAGGTTTAGAAGAAACAGGGAAAGAGTCCACCACACCTGCGTGTGAGGAAACACGGACTTGGTGCGACTTAGGAAATACCAGAAAACACAGGGGGAAAAGGCTAACTAATCCTGATCTCACTTCAGGTATGGCTGGGCATAAATATATCTTCCCCTTTCTTTATCTTTTCTTTCTCCTTGCTCACAATTACTTCTTCAATAAAGACTGTGTGTGGACAGGAGCACACACAGCAGAAAATACTTTAAGGTTTCTTCGACAGCAGATAGAGAAGTTGAGACCGGACTACAGGAGCCGCAGTCTCATACTTTTACCAATTACCGGCTGGTAGAGATATTGTCGCCCAAAAATGTACAATGGCCCAGCGAAGAGAGCTAGGTTGAGCAGCCTTTTATCACCTTTATGACAGGTGATGTGGGTTACCGCTGATTGGCGACTCACCACTGACCCCCCTGGTCAGCGGCGGGTACTGCAGCGGTTCCCACTGCCGGCTATGGTAGGCTGTCTGCCCCTTCTGGTCTGGAGAGGTGCTGCCGGGGTTTGTTGGCGCGCACCCCCTGCAGTGCCCTGTGTGGCCTGGAGGGATACTACAGGGGTTTGTTGGCGCTCAGCCCTTATACAACTGGCAACAAAAGTTAGTACACCCCTAATTGGAAATGCCCAAATTCTGCCCAGTGTCAATATTTTCTGTGGCCACTTGAGGTTCAGAGGTTGCCACTGGAATCCTCTTTCACTTCTCCATGACGACATCACATAGACCTTGCACTCCTACATCTTCTATTTGAGGATGCCCCACATTTTCTATCATTCACTTCAAAGAGTCGACTCCTATTGTTCACCTCAAAGAGTCGGCCCCTATCATTCACTTTAAAGAGTCGGCCCCTATCATTCACTTTAAAGAGTCGACTCCTATTGTTCACCTCAAAGAGTTATTCACTCGTGGTTCTCTCATTATTTTGAAAGGCAGGGTTTCGCGACCGAGTGTCAAACTCAGTCCAACTAAGTTTGGTAGAGTCCCTCCTCAAACACACTCATTCAGCCTGGTAATTACAGGTGAGTTGAACCAGGTGTGTCTCAGCAGGTAAATCATCAAACTGTGCAAGACACTGGCCCTACAGGACCAGAGTTCGACACCCCTGCTCTAGGATCTGGAAAAAAAATACACAATATTTTCAGCAAAAATTAATTAGTTACTTTTTATGACATAAATTGAACAAAATTAACAAATAAACACATTATTATGGCACTGTGCAAAAGTTTGGCCTCCCTACACATGCAGTACTTAGTAACACATACTTTGGCAGAAATCCCAACTTACAAATGATTTTTAGAGCTACAGTTCTTGTACTTGGGATTTTCTCCCATTCTTCCAGCAAATGCTTCTAGTTCTGTAATATTCTGTGGTCGTCTTGCATTCACAGCTCTTTTAAGATCTACTCACAAATTTTCAATGATGTTTAAATCAGGGGACTGTGATGGCCATTCCAAAACCTCTTAACTACATTTCTCACTGTGGAAACTACAAGCTGATAATGCTTTGCTATCTTCTTGTAAACTTTTCCTGCAGTGTGGGCATCAATAACTTTCATTTTCAGAGTCTTACACAGCTGCTTAGAGGAACCCATAGTTGTTGAGTGCCCACAAGTGTGTGCACAAGGTTTGAAGAGTAAAGCTTTGAAATTGGCACCAGCTGATATTTACTAATGACATTTACTAATGACATTTACTAATGACAGCTGTTGCAATGTATCAGATCTAATGAGCTGATTAAGATCTGAAACCTTGTAAAAAAGAATCTGATACTTTGGTATTCTTACGGTGCTCAGACAGTGCCATAATAATGTTTTAATTTTTGTATTTTTGTTGAATTTATGGCATAAAAGTAACTACGCATCAATGTTTGCTGAAATTTTGTGTATGTTTCCCATGTCCTAGAGAGACTGTGTTATTTATCAAGGGGTGCCCAAACGTTAGTGAAAGACTATATATATATAATATATGTGTATATATATATATATATATATATAATTTTTTTTGAGAAAGAGAGAGAGAGAGAGAGAGAGAGAGAGAGAGAGAGCATTCCTAGTACTGTAAATCCTTCAATATTTAATTGAAATATAGTTTAGTGATAAGTACACGTTTCGCTGGGCCAAACAGAAATAGCATTTTAATGCTACTGTGACAAGAGGCTATAGTTTTAAGGCATTAATGAAAAACTCTATAAGCCAACTCATAAATAACCACGTGAAAAAATGACCACAGCAGCATATGAACAGCCTTTCAGAGATGTGTGGGCTGCAGCAATCTGCGTGTACTTGATGTCTGAGTTCACTGACTTTCAGTGACTGAGGCAGAGGTCACAGACTTTGCTGTTGAGTCCCCCAGGGCTTCTGATGCTCTTGGCACCCACGTGCAGGTGAGAGATGAGTAGGCGAGTGTCTGGACACATGAAGTAGCCGTTGCACACCCACAAAAATATGTTGGACAAGGTGATGAGGTGAGTGGGTGGGAACTGAGCAAAGGGCTGTGCAACAATAAAGGTCTTTCTTGTAACTGTGATCCTTGGGCTGAGTAACCCTTTATTTCCCAAGCTTTACTGTTTCAATGGGACTCTCAAAGGTCCTTTTTCAGTTTTATTTCTATAGCGCTTTTTTCAACTGATGTTGTCACAAAGCAGCTTTATAGAGTCAGTGTCCAAGCATCTAATGAGCAAGAGACAGAGGTAAGGAAAACGTCCCTAATGTTGGAAGAATCCTTGGGAGGAAACAAGGCAGCAGTTCTGATTCTGGTGGACAAGAAACAGTAAAAACAGAATCCTTATTCACTATTCCTTTTGAGCACTGTTCACCTATATGAAAGAACCAAAAAAACAGAATAGAGAAACATAAAGAGTCAATAGCCAAGGCACAAGTGTTGTTAGATGTCCTTATGCAGTAAGCAGTGATGACTTATACCACCTTATACTTCAATTGTACAGGAAAGTGTGTCCAAACTTTTGACTGGTAGATTATGCTGAAATTCAAATGCCTGTAAAATGTTGTGTGCTCAGACCCTTGTTAAATTTTTTTCTGCCTGAAGAAGATGGCAGCACATATGCTTATGTAATATCTATAATTCATGTAGATATGATCTTCTCCTTAGATCTTTGAAGTTTAACAGGATTTCATCCAGCTTGCAGAACAGCAGCTTTGATAGGGTTAAACTCTCACTGCTGAGGCAAAAGAGCTCATTTCTGCCTTCTATCTACTCTTGAATGAATTTAGTGATGTCAAGCCCAGTAAAGGTTCTAGTGATATAATTTCTGTTTTGAAGGCTCACGCAGGAACTTTCACAAACTCTCATCATAACAGAATGCATCCAAAAGTAATGCCAGATTTGTGTCTCTTTCATGAAGTAGTAAGGACAGAACACTCCAATTTCATATGCAGTTCCATTATTCTGACTGAGGATGCATATTTCAGGTTTAAAGGCAACTTTGCTGAAGCCTCTAAATTTTTACTGACACCCTTCTCCTCAGTGTACAATGTTAAATCAAACAATTCAGACATCATTAAACTGCACTATCCAGATTTTAATTTATAGTCTTTGCTTACATTTTTGTTTCACCATGTAGAAATTGCAACTCCCCCCCCCCCCATGTTTCATTGTGCAACTGCTATCAGCAGTTACATCATCAGTGAGTGCGCCAGTAGCTGTGTCAGCCATACACACCAAGCCATAATACCCCCACCACCATGTTTAACAGTTGAGCTGGTATGCCTCAGTTTAGACTCCACATCTCACCATCACTCTAAAATAAATTAATCTTGGTCTTGTCTGTCCATAACACCCTTTTCCTGATCTTGTAATTATTATTTTAAATTTTTTATTGTTCTTTTGGTGTTGTAATTTAATACATTATGTATGCAGCTAACTATAAATTAAAGTCTGGAATGTGCACTTTTATGTGTATTGTTTGATAAAAAATGTTACACAGAGGAGCAGACAGGTGAATCAAAGTCAGATGCGTCTTTGTCCCAAACATTAAGGAGGGCACTCTCCTTGTGTTAATTAATAATAACACATTTGTGAGAAGAACTTTTTAAACCAATATTTAGTGTGATCTCAATTTGCCTAAAAACGTTGTTCTAGGCTCACTTGCACACGGTTTTTGAAGGAACTCTGCTGGTAGGTATTGCGGACATCTTGGAGAACTAACCAGAGAACCGCTTCATGTAATTCCAGACAGACTCAATGATGTTAAGATCAGGGCTTGGAGTGGGGGACATACCATCACTTCCAGGACTACTGTGAAGATAGTTCTTAATGAGAGTGCAGAATAAATTTTGGTATTAATATTGATATTGCATGATGGATCTGCCATCAGTACTGAGGACAAAATCAAACCTCACCAAATCTCCAAGCCCCCAAATTTACAAGGAACTTTCACCATGCTTCAATGTTGCCTTCAGATACTCATTATTGCTCTCCAGGTCTTTGGCAAACAAACTGCCTTTAGCTACAGCCAAATACTTCAACTCGTCAACTGCTGCCATTTTTCTGCACCCCAGTTTCCATGGCGCAGGTACAGTACATATTATATGTTTCAAGAAAAGATTATTTTAACTTATATTTAAAATTGATGATCATAGCACCTGTTTGGTATAATTGATTGTTCATACACCTGAATATAATCCTCAATTGTGCAAGTGTACCTTTAAGAAATAATGTCAAGGGTAGTAACACCAAATATTGATTTGATTCAGGTTTACTTTTTGTTTTCTAATTTTGTAAATTGGTAAAAGTACAAAATTATTATTTAGATTTCTGAAAGCATTCTTAGTGTTTTCCACACCTGCCTAAAACGTTTGCACAGTCCTGTATATCAAATATTTGCTCATGAACCTAAGTAAGGAAACTAAAATCCAATCTTGGGTGTGACTTGATTTGATTAGACCCAAGTTTGAAGGTGTTATTAGGCAGCAGGCTTACAGAGCAAGTATTCTGATATTGTGCCAAGAACAAGTTTTATCAGAGGCTCTGGCTCGTGGAGAGAACAGCTGCTTCGGCCGGATTGTGTGATCCTGTATGCCAAAGATAGAGCGATGTGAAAGAAGGGTTAGGAAGGTGACAAACGAGTACAGAAAAGAGAATTGGTGTAGAAGAGAGAGAATACAAATGAGGTAAAACAATGAATTAAGAAGGTGATGACATGGGAGCTTGGTGGAGAGGGTAACATACGTCATTGTGGATATTTATAGTGAAGGTGTTAATCTGGAAGTAGAGACTTTTAAAATGTATTTACACCTGCAACACCAGCTCATGGCACTCTGGAAGAAGCTAATGACGTAAAAGATGAAAATAGGACGCACATGATGAATAGTTATGGAGAAACAAAAACTTATGTATGAATATGTATAATTAATCACAATATAATCACTTCCAGGATTCCTTGTTCTTCTACACTGAAGATTTTTTAATGACATTGGCTGTATGTTGGGATCGTTGTCGTGCTGCAGAATAAACTTTGGGCCAATCATACGCCTACCTGATGATATTGCATGATGGATTAGCCTGTATATCTCAGTACTGAGGACAAGATCAAACGTGACCAAATCTCCAACACAATTTGCAGAAATGCTGCCCCAGGATCACGTTGCAGGGATGTTACTAGGCACAGGCAACCTGGGCACTCATCCACCCATGGTGTCGGGCAGGAGCATGTAGTGAGACTTTGGCTACAGTGCCAGAATGTCCAGAAATGCCAGTGACACCATTAATGTACCAGCACAATGAAATTGGGTAGCAAGACTTTTTAAATCCACTGTGGTTGAAAAAGAATAGAATGAGGGAGACTACAGCTAGCAATGTTCTAATGCATGGCTTATCGTCGCAAAGCTGGAAGGCAGTAAACCCCCACAAAAACCACAATCAGGACTCCTTTCAAACTTGCAGCTGTGTCTGCAATCTGGATTCAACAGAGAAATACCAAAACGGTTACCCAGAGTTAACAGGAACATGATGTTTTGATGAAATCCCTTTGGACAATGGTGGAAGCAATAACTAGTGTTGAATTAGTATTAGCATTTAACTGTGCATAAAAGAACCTGAGAGGGTTCGGATTGGCCTGATTTTTCACATCATGAGCACTCTCTCTCCCTCTACCTAGCACTCTCTCAATTCCACATTTGCTCTCTCACATGCACATGTGCACTCTCTCTTGTGCTATATATTTCCGCTCTTTCTCATAATGTTAGCTGCGTTGGGAATTCCTCCCAAGGTTGAGGAGTGGGTGAATAGGCCTCTCAGTGAAACCATGGCTAATGAGATGTGTTGGGTAGGTGGAAAGGTCAGAGCAGATCTTGTTTAAATTCACACAAAGTGTGTTAAGCATTCCTGCAAAGAGCACCACTGGTGATAAGAACATTAGCTCTGAGAGGCTAACAGCTGATAAGAGAGTGATGGATGTTGTTCTCAGGTCAGTTATATTTACTGATAATTAACACTGTTAGTGGATTACATTTGTGTAATAAACCAGCTTATTCTATCAAGTCATTTTCAGCAGCAAAAGTAACAAAGTAAAACCTTTTGTGTGATAATCCATCTCTGTTAGTGCATGTCAGTGGGTTTCATACCTTCCATACACCAGTACATACAATGAGGAACATAAGTATTTGAACACCCTTTGATTTTGTTCTCTCATGGGAGAAAGTCATGTGATCAGATGAAACCAAAGTAGAACTTCACTTGCCGTGTTTGGAGGAAAAAGAAGGATGAGTTGCACCAGCCCTGCTGTAAATCATGGTGGTGGTAACATCATGCGGCATTGGGGTGCTTTTCTGCGAAAGGGGACAGGACGACTGCACTGTATTAATAAGAGGATGAATGGGGTCATGTATTGTGAGATTTTGAGCAACAACCTCCTTCCCTCAGTCAGAGCACTGAAGATGGGTCATGGCTGAGTCTTCCTACATGACAATGAACCAAAGCACACAGCCAGGAGAACCAAGGAGTGGCTCCGTAAGAAACATATCAAGGTTCTGTAGTGGCCTAGCCAGTCTCCAGACCTAAATCCAGTAGAAAATCTTTGGAGGAGCTGAAACACTGTGTGGAGGAGTGGAGCCAAAAAAAAAATCCCTGTTGCAGTGAGTGGAACCTGGTCAAGAACCACAGGAAACGTTTGACATCTGCAATTGCAAACAAAGTCTCTGTACCAAATATCAACACTGATTTTCTCAGGTGTTCAAATGCTTATTTGCAGCAGTGCAATACAAATAAATGTTTTAAAAATCATACAATGTAATTTCCTGAATTAAAAAAACAGTGGGAATGCACCTACAATGTGAATTTCAGATTCTCCATGATTTCTAAGTGGGAGAACTTGCAAAATCACAGGGTGTTCCTCACTGTAAATAATATAAACTACTTATAACCAAAGAACTACTCAACAGAGAACCTGTAAAACCCTTTTTGTCCTACTTGGTGTCAGCTATTCATGATGAAAAAGCAAGAACAAAAATGAAAACCAAGTCAATTGCTTTTAGCAGGCAATTTTCTTCAGCTGGCTTACCGTTCAAGATACAGTGAACCATGTACCTCTGTAGTTCATGTTTTCTAGTTGCACCAAAAAAAGAAATCTGATGTAAAACCATGTAAGGCAGAAGTAACACAGTAACTGCCTCATCAGATGAAGAAGCTACGCTTGTGTTTGAAACAGCTGCTGTTTGGTCTGAGACTGCACAATCATAAATTGTAATTAACTGTCAAAGTAATTAACTGTTAATGAAGTGCCAATCAAAGCTCCCATTACTTTTTACTGATCAGCACTTTGGCAAGAATGTTGACTGACAAGCAAAGAGGACAAAATTAAGGCGTTTGCTGAGGTTCACTTTAAATACAGTAAGGTTACATTTTACAAAGTTAATACAACCACATACACTCACACACACACACACACACGCACGCACGCACGCACGCACACACACACACACACACACACACACACACACAAGTTCTATAATGGTCAGTCAAATCTAGACTTAGTGAAGAAAAGTGCACATGTAAAATGTGTTCACATAGGCTTTAGATGTTGCTTTGAAAATCTAATATCTGATTAAGGAACTACTGATTGGAGGATGTGGGTGACTGTGTGGGTGGCTGTACAATCACAGCTGCTAGACAGCATATCTAGAGGACTAATGTTGTGCTTGGAATGGTCTAACTTTTGAAAAGCTACTCGATGTGGCATTTTGTTGGCTCCAAATGGGCATTAAAATAGACAGAATTATCTGTACCCATATAAGAGCTTAAAAATAAAGAACATGATAATGATGCATATCTTAAAGTCTCAGTGGTTTGGTTTATTACAACAGTGAAGGTAGATGGTGCTGATCCTGCTGGAACATAAATTTCCTATCCACCAGACTAGAACTGTAGAACCCTCATAATAAATACACACTGGGTGACTTCTAAAGAACAATGTTCAGGTGTGAAAAGACTATTCACACTGGTCTTATAAGACAAGTCAAGACCAAGTTTTTAAAAATAAAGCATATTATCATACACAGAGGACATTCAATTAGCTTAACAATGGTAAATAAAGCATGAAGAAAAGATATTTTAGAATCAAGTTACAGTAAATACAAATAGCTTAAAACAATCCTTGAAATTTAAAGAAAGTAGAGAAAAAACATAAAAGATAAAGTATAAAAAATTAAAAAAATAGAATTACAAGAAATAAATATGTAAAATATATATGTCTACACCGTCAGGCCCACATTCATTTCCCAGATATATCATTTTTGTTGCTAGGGTTTGCATTTGAAGTAGGAGCAGTCCATTTGGTTCCCTTTGTGCTTGTTTCCTCAACAAGTCTTTTCTCTTTTGTGCTTTTCTTAATGAGCCTTTCCTTTGTGGTACATCCCTTCTTTTTACACACAGTCATCACTGCCGTGTCCAGGATATTTCTCACCCTAACCTCAGACAAAGGCCAGAGGCTAGTCTCACCTCTGCAGAGGGACTTATTAAAGCCCTCCTGTTTGAGCAGGAACCAATAGGCCACCCCTAACCCCAATGCAATCCATATAGTGGATTAAAACAAAAATTGGTGTCTCTTATAAGATATTGACTGACACAATACAGCTAAAGGTTCGCTCTGTAAATAAATAGAATCAAAACACTCATTTTCAAACAGAGCGATATAATGGCTGCCCTTAAAAGGCTCCCTGTCTGTCTTTATTAACCTTTTACTTTTTTTATGCTGCGAGAAGTAGCTCCCAACGTGAAAATTGGATGTTATGTGAGCATGAGGCGTATGTTATATCACCTTCTTAGGCTATTTTTGCACCGTGTTTAAAAAAAAAACACCCCTAGACATCACCACAACTGAAACACAACCATATCTTTGCCAAAAGATTAAATTATATCAGACTTTAGACTGGTGCTAACGCATTATCCCCCTGATACCAGACCCTTACCACACACATCGGCCTTCACACTCATTCAGTCCCTGGAGCATCAGACAGAAATACGCTTAATCTATTAAGCCTGTTTGTAGGGAAGGGAAAATGTATCATGTATCACTCATTACCAATCTGACATGTTCTCTACGACATTGTACACAAAACAGAGGTGCAGGTGGTATCGTTCTTCTCTGTGCTCTAGCTGGTCTTCAGCTGTGGGAGAATAACACAGTGCAAAGTGCTCCTTACCCATCATTAATGGACTGATTGGGTTTAATGTTCAACATAATCGAGTGACTGAAAGCTTTCTGGCTGCCATATATCATTTACATCCACCCTTCACCACTTAAAGAAGAAAGTATACAAAACTGGAAATGTGCTCAACAGTCTTAGGGATTAAGTACTTCTTCTGCTTGAGTGAAATGTTAGCCATTTGAAGACTCTTTAAGAGGATTTTAGTATTCACTGTGGGCTCTTTAGTCTTGGTAAAGGATTAGAAATCCTTAAGGCAAATAAAGATACTGAGTATTAAAGGCCAGTGGAAAGGTTACAGCATCTCTAGTGGTGCACTCTTATGGAGGCTCAAGCCTGCTCCTTGAACTGGAGCACATGGAGAATTCAGAAACTCTTTGTGTGTTAGTTGTAGAGGCAAAACCTCTGCATGTAAAACAGAAAGCTACAGCTTTTATCATGAAATTACAACCAGAATATAAAAGACTGCTGTTGACACAGAGACAATCAGTTTCAGTTATTGGCTTTGGACAAACAAGCTCACAATCTCTCCCGAGAGATTTTCATAAGCCCCTTTACAGACCATCTCCTGTCTTTTCCCTTTTTCTCTTTTCACTTCTTCTCTCTGCTCTATTTCTACTTTCACCTTATCTGATCAGTTTTTACTTTCACTCCTTCTCCCTGTTGTATTTTCTCTCCACTGTGTTTCTGTTTAACTCAATATCACTGTTCTTTTTCATCTTTCACATGTTAACTTCTCGTTTCACTATTTCTCTCCTTTTTGTTTCATTTACATCTACAGCATTTGGCAGAATCTTTTATGCAGAACGATGTACAGTGTGCTTTATAGTCGACGGAGAAATGTTCCTCACTCCAGGGAACCTAAGCTCAAGTTTAGAACTGCAAAGCTGTTGATGTTTCACTTCCTTTCTGAGTTTTACGTATGATGTTATTCTAATCATTTCTCATATATTTGTAGTAGTTCATTTGAAAGAACACTACATCAGCTGTGTGACTTTTAATCAGTTCTAGCCAGATATATTAAGGTAAATTCAGTTAATGCATACATGCGGATCAAGTAACAATATTTAAAACACCTGTGAAGGATCCCCTTTTTGCTGGCAAAACTGCTCTGAAGGATCAAGGCATGGACTCCACAACATTTCTGAAGGTGTGTTGTGGTGTGGTGTCTAGATCCTATAAGTCCTGTAAGTTGTGAGGTGGGTCCTTCATGGATCAGACTGCTTTGTCCAGTTTATCCCACAGATGCTGGGTCGGATTGAGATCTGGGGGATTTGTAGGCCATGTCAACTCCTGTCATGTTCCTCAAACCTATCTTGAACAATTTCTGCAGCATGGGAGGGTGCGTTATCCTTCTAAAAAAGCCACTGCGAGCCACGATGAAGTGAACTTTGTCAGCAATAATGTTTATGAAGAAGTTATGTCAGTATAGCTGTTGTTAGTTTAGTGGACAGTGTCTTCACTTCTATTGGGCAGTGGTGCCCTACTGGTTAGGAACTTGCCCTTGTACCTTTGTGATTGGAGGGTTGTAACTTCAAGTTCTGGAGCAGGTATCACTGATATATTCTTAAACAAGGTACTATCTTTCTACACTGCACTGCTGATAGCTGCCCACTGCTCCATGTGTGGATGTGTTAAATGCACTTTGTGTAATAGGGTGTTCTCACAACGGCAAATAGTCATTTTCACTTCATATGAATGCCAGGATGGAAGCTTTCCTAGCATAACTTTGCCTAGAACATTACAACGCCTTTTTCAGCTTGCCCTCCTTTGATTCCCCAGGTAACTGACATGCACACACATAGCCATCCCCATGTAATAAAAAAAGCATAATTTATCAGACCAAACCTTTTATTATTGCACCATAGTCCAGTTCTCCATGTTCTTGCGTCCATTGCAGGCACTTTTGCTGGTGCTTAGAGGTCAGTATGGGCTTTCTGACTGGTTTGTGTCTACTATACAATGCAAGCTGCAATACACTGTGAATTCTGAGCAATTTTAAGCAATTGTCCCATGCATATCAGTGAGTCTTGGGAACCCGTGGCAATTTGTTTTCTTGGATCACTTTTTGTAGGTACTAACCACTCCATACTAGGAACACTCCACAAGACTTGCTGTTTTTGTGTGTTATTGTGTGTAAGGAACAGTAAATCATTGTAATATATCCCATGTTTGTAGGAAAGAAATGCAAGGAGATAGACTTTTTGATATTTAATTAAATCGAACATACAAAACAAACATGGATTACATAGACTAATGGCAGTCGCAAGCAACAATCACAAACAAGGAGCAAACTACACTGGGCACATGGACAAATACCTGAACAGGGTGGGGACACAGGACAAGGGACAGGTGAAACTAAGAACATATGACAAGACACATGACAAAACAAAATGACAAAGCAGGGAACACATGGAAAGGACCAAACTGTGATAATTATTAGTTCTGACATGACAGCACTGATATGAGAGCTTTACATTTACAGCATTTGACAGACCCTCTAATTTAGAGCGACGTACATGGTGAACTATTGGGGGTTAGGTGCCTTGCTCAAGGGCTCTTCAGCCTGCATGTCCTGTTCCAAGAATCAAACCTGGGACCCTTCAGTTGCAAGCCCACTTCTCTAACCATTGGGCTATGGCTGCCCCATAGAGCTACAACAAAGTTCAACACATTCCTCTTAGTCATCAAATACAAATACAGATGACAAGAGCTACAATATTACTATCTGAGAGTCCTAGAAAGATTGATTGTGTGTATCTGCTGGGCTTAGATGTTGAAGTAGGCACGGAACAGTTCTTGAGTCTTGAGGTTCTTCTTGAAGGTGGAGAGAGTCTCTGCAGTTCTGATGTTTCTGAGCAGCTCATTCTACCAGTGAAAGAGAAGGAAGGAGAAGAGCCTGGAGTGTTGTCTGATTTCAAGTAGGGATGGACTTTCCAAATGCTGTTCACTCACTGATCTGGTGGGTGTGTAGGTCTGGATTATTGTTTCCATGTAGCTGGGAGCAGATCCATTGACGATCCTGTAGATGAGCATCAAGGTCTTGAATTTGATGTGTGCTGCGATGGGAAGCCAGTGTAAGTAGTCAATGGGCCAAGCCGGACAGATGTGCAAGGGTAGCAGTAGAAGTTAAATAGGTCTTTCCATTTCCATTACCATTTATTCATTTGGCTGATGTTTTTGTCCAAAGCGACTTCCAGGTATAGGAACAATCAGCATAAATTCAGACATGACAAAACGGATGTGAAATTTACAAGGAGTTCGACACATTCTTTTTAGTCATAGAAAACAGTGCAGGTGCTAAAACAATGCAGATGATAAGTGCTACTTTACTATCTGATAGAGAAATACATTCAACATTTTCATTAAACAGACGGTAAGTACTACAGCATAAAAACATGGTATATTAATATTTAGTAGTGCTAAAAGAGTCCAGGACATTTCTCACCACTCCTTCAACATCATCAGAGATATTTCACAGACTCTTCTGTGCTCATCAATACACCAGCATTTGAAAATACACTGCAGTTTTTAATAGCTGTGATGCTCCCCTTCGTGAACACCTATCAGCTGTGCCGTCCAGATCATTATCAGGCGCACCTGTTTCCAATCTATTCCAATAAGCTCTAGTTATCTGGCTGTTCATCTCTCTGCAAAGTCTATTCGTTTCTCTGTGAGAAAGAGTCTTTATATATCACCTTTTTTCTATTGTTCTATTCATATGAATATTCTGCCAGTCCATATTGTTTTTACATTGGTGTGGACAAGAGTGGAGCAGAGGAGCATTAATTACGGTAAAATATTTAATTTAATTTTCTTTGATTTTTATTACAAAAAATAATTGATAGTGTCATATTGTAGCAGAGCTGAGGCTTAGGGGGTGTGCTTACGCCGCACGGCCCCCTGGGTAATTGTGTCTGTGTATTCTGGGACTGTGTTTTGGGGTTAAATGTGCTTATTGTTTGGGGAATTTGTGTGTATGTGTTACTGGGACTAGTGGTTTGTGTAGCTTTGTGTAGGATTTGGATTAATGGCTGAGTTCACTATTCCACTTAGTGACAGTGGCAGTGGCTCAGCCATTCAGAACAATGGGGTTCTGATGTCTGAATTAGAGCATGGCTACCCGACCCAAACCTGATTCAGACAAATATTTCACAATGGTTACTCGGGTTCGGGTCGGGTTTGGTCATGTCAGCACAAAAAGTTTTGATCATTAATATAGTAAATGCTACTGCACAGTAAAGCTCCACAAGATCTGTCTCACATGATGCAATTGCAAAGGATTTTGTTAATAAAAAAATACAATACTTTTTAATGTTAATAACATTTGATTCAGTAGCCATAGCCGAAGCATCATGGGAGAAGTGCGAAAGAAACTGTTATCTGGAGAATTCAAAGCAACAGAATATGAAGGAGGATCATTATAATTGTTTAGCAGTGGCTGTTTCAGCCAAACATTAAACTTCCAATCGGGTTCGGACAGAAACATTTAAATGCAGGTTGAGTTCGGGTCGGGTTTGGTCACTGCCCTGCCGGGTTCAGGTCAAGTTCGGAGAGAAATAAAAAGCCTCGATCAGCACTCTAGTCTGAATGCTCTGTGTGTGCTACGCCAGGTGGGGGCGCACTTGCTTTACTAGTTCTTTTAAGAGCTTTAATAAAGCGATGGGCTGTTGTCCAATTCAAGCATTAAACCCTGGTGTCAGCCTCCATCTTTTCCCTTGATGAAAATCTAGCCGGAAAATCATCACAATATATTTTATTTTAAATGTGTGTGGTCAGGTGTTTTACATTTAGTCACGTATTCACCCACGATGAGGTTAGCCCTCCCCATTCATGCTGAAGTTATTATGAGAGCTTCAGCTGGGGCAGACACAATACAGAGCATCCAGTCAAAACAGTTACAGTATAAGCATGAATGAGAAAAACAAGCTGTAGGCTGAACATGAATGTGTAAATGAATGTGAAGTGGTTTCACTGCATAAAAACACACAATCCTCATACAGCAGTGCTTGAACTCCTTTAGTATTTTCTAGATTTCTGTTTCTTTTTGTACAATGTAATTACATGGTTAAATTATCTAATAGTTTGAAACTGACTTCAAAGAGACAGGATAGAGGTACAGAAAGGTGGTGGAGCAGAAGAAACAGAAAGACTTGACCCTAAATAACACACTTTTAACAACAGTTTGGATTGCACTATATTCACTGTGAGAAGAAACCTTCAGCTGACTTGCTTTCTTGTTCTCTCAGGACCAAGCTTCCCTGCAGAACTGTGAACTTGTGTTAATTCCTGAAGGTGCACCTACTATAGAGGACTCGACCTTTAATATAACAGTGGGTTCCCCTCAAAATGGCATTTAGGTTCTGGGCTCTGCAGCACTTTGAATTAGATCAGTCAGATGGACATGACCAAGCTGACGCAGTGCACTTCCTGCCTAAATGAGAGGTCACGCTGCAGAGGGAAGGGCTTTCTTCTGGGGGTGCCAATATCACCTTGACCTCTTTCCAGTTGACGACTTTGTCCACTTGTGATGAGAGGAAAGTGTGTGTGTGTGTGTGTGAGTGAGTGGGGGTGGGTGGATGGTAGTATGTACTATGTGCATGGGATGAACTATCAGTGATCAGTATCTGTTGTGTGGTCTTCCTGCTCCTTTTATATTTGCCTTGAGGTCAAGATTATCCTGCAGTATGATATGATTAAGAAATAAAAAATGGAAGGAAGGATGCCAGTCTATATTTAAAGTACAAGTCAAAGAAGTGGACACACTTGGCAGAATGGTGTGTGGTTATTTCTTTATGTAATAGACTTTTATGTTGAATTTCCTCATTGTCAAAGGTGGAATTGATGTTGGTTATGTAACAATGATTATCTAAAGTTCTCTAGAGCCCAAGAGGCTGTTTTTTATTTATCACAGTAGTGGTGGTTTCTCATGCCGTGTATCTGGAAGGCTTGGAATTCACACATATTCAATGGTTTCCAGCCTTGCCGTACACAGACTGACACTTTTCTGGAAATTTTCACAATGTTATGTACTGTCGATGGTGAACGTGATACATTTTCTTTTTGAAATGATTAACAATAAAGTTTGGCACAAAGTGGTGAGCCAGACAACATTAATGCTTCTAAAAACTAAGCCCTTGTTGGCTTTCATACCTAATCTTTATACCCTCACCTGTTGCCAGTTCTCTGGCTGGGAATACTGAATTTTATCAATCCCAGTTATTTGTGTGTGTGTCAGGTATCACTTTCCAAATCTTTCATAAATAAAGTTCATGAGCCAAACCATTTATTAATTCATTTAAGTTATTAATTCATACTTTTATTAAATATTTATTTGTTTATTTCTTTAAAATAAGATTTTTAATAAAAAATTTAACAATGTTTAAATATCCCTTTTAAAAATCCCCTTTCCCTAATAAACTGGGAGAGCACCTGTGGAGCAGTGTAGTGGGACAGTACCTTGCTCAATGGTACCTGGGCAGGGACTAGAACCTGCAACCACTAGGTTAGCATTGCCTATTTGAAGCATGTATTAGCTTTTCACAGGCTCTAGCAGCAGATTCTCAATTTTGAGGTGTGAAATATTCATTGATCAGCCAAAACATTAACACCACTGACAGGTAACGTGTATAACATTGACATTACATCCAATTATTTCATTACAATGGGGGTGAAATACTATACTAGGCATCTCTAAAACAGCACCTCTGCTGGCTCTTATGGAAAGGGGTCAGAACACACAGTGTGCCTCAATCAGAGCTGATTCAACAACATAAAGTAAACATACTTATTATTAGGCAGGTGGTGTTAATGTTATAGCTGATTGGGGTGTAGTGTAGGAGATTTTCTGTTCAACTTCAGTTAGTCTTAAGCCACTCGCCCCTGAATTTTACCGAGCAACTAAGCAGAGCTAGATAGGGCTAGCTGACTGAT
The DNA here is from genome assembly GCA_037576955.1 of Lepidarchus adonis. NCBI lineage: Eukaryota > Metazoa > Chordata > Actinopteri > Characiformes > Lepidarchidae > Lepidarchus > Lepidarchus adonis. Next base: position 16,931 of record JBBIGC010152820.1, read on the forward strand.
TTATGCAACCCTTAATGTCTGGGTGTCTGGGTGTGTTTGGGTGGGGGGTGAAGGTCTGTGCTCTGACTCTATTCTTTACTCAGAGTTAAATCAGGACATCAAAAATACATCTCACTTCAATTCCATTAACTTCACACCTGCTGCTCAGGATTCACGTTTTCCCACTCCACTGCCTCTGGATCACTCCCAGCTACACTTATCCCCAACACTCCAGGGGTCAAATGCAGAGCACACCATAGCAACCCAGATGTACGACTCTTGACAGTTCAAATTATAACCCTGTATCTCCACTGACACATAGCCCAACTCTCACACCAGAGTTAGGCAACACTAATGAAATTCAATATCACAATTCTTCAAGCTTAATAAAATATCCAATGTCTCTCAATTGCATTTGCAATCATTTGCAAAAAACTTTTTGTCTTGTCTTGGTCAAACTGGACTTGTTGATTTCCAAAGTGCACAGAGTACATACTGCAAGAAACATGATTAAATATGGTATTTTTTCGCCAGGAAATTTTTGTGTAAAATGTTAGCTGATTGATAAAATAATACACACATGGTAACATTTTCCTTATCTTGTGCACAGGTCTTTTTTTTAATAAGGAAAATTAAGCAGATATGCAGTTAAAATATGCAAAAATGTGGTAGAGAAAACCAATATCATTTGATCAGTGTCAACGTGTATTAAGGGTCATTGAAATTAAAATTCACCCTGGAATGGAAAAGACAGTCTATGCTTAAGCCCTGTCCAGGAAACCAACCAAAAATGTGTCAGACTAAAGCGTTCTGGCACAAAGCTTTCTGACATTGTTGGGGATGAAATTGCATTTAACAACAACAACAACAACAACAATAATAATACAAATAATAATACAAATAATAATAATAATAATAATACAAACAATAATACAAATAATAATAATAATAATAATAATAATAATAAGAAGAAGAAGAAGAAGAAGAAGAAGAAGAAGAAGAAGAAGAAGAA
>JBBIGC010152894.1:0-17910 GCA_037576955.1 Lepidarchus adonis
GCAGTACAGCGCTGTCAATCATCCGTCTACATGTAAATTCTTCAGTATAAAATTAGCAACAGTGAAATGCTAAAATTCTTAGTCTTTCTTCAAATCCTTCAAAATCAGATCTGTGAACATCGTCAATTGTGACGTGTCCTGCTTTACTGTCACTGATGTTGGACGCACGTTCGTCTCAGATTTTGCAGAAGTTGGTTTTAAAGGTCATGTTTCACTGTGATGCATTCACATGGCTTTTGCTGTTCCTGTCTGTTGTTTTTGATAGACCTGTTCCTTGAGGGATCCCAACACAGGCTTTGAATTCAACCTGCTCCCTCTGGCCTCCAAAACTGGGTACACCACCACTGCGAACGGAAACGTCTTCATTGTAAGGATACCAACGTTTTGCTTTCGTTCTTCTCTCTGGGGAAGCTTTTGAAAAAAAAAAATTCTGAAAATGAAATGCATTTTTTTAACGTAAGAAAATGTGTAAATTTGGCAGGTGAACATCTGTGACCGGGCGCCTCAGTGTGGGTCAGATGAAAGTAAGTCCATTGCCGGCTGTTTGCTGGAGGACGGTAAACCTCACAGTCCGGTCGGGATCGAGCGGTCTCTGCAGTTTTCCACAAATGGACTTCTCACTCTGACCTACAAAGGAGAGCTGGACATATCGCTGGGTGGGTTCATGCTTTTCAATGGTGCACTGTGGTGTTTTTAGCATTTAGATGCTACTGTTGTCACAAGTAATTAGTTAATTACTCATAACTCATTGTAACAACCATGTAACTGAGATCTAAATCGTAATTTTGAGAGATATTTTTATGGTTTGACCTTGATGGAAAGTTTGTGTCCTCTACATTTTTGCCAAAATTTTGTCTGGAAAAAGCAAGACATTCTCATAAAGCAGATGTGCTTCCTGTGTCCACCAGAGGACGATGGGTTCCCCTTCTGAGCCTTGGTTCTTTCTGTGGGTTCCTTTCTACAGTTTAGGGAGTTTTTCTTTGCCTCTGTTAGAGGCTCGGACCCGGATTCTGTAAAGCTGTAAAAAGCGCTTTATAAATAAAACTGACTTGACTTTACAGTGATAAGAGCTTAAAGCAATTTAAGGAAATAAATTAGAAATAAAAGTTATGAGAATATTGAAAAAATATTTATAAGAAAATTGGATTATGTTATTAAAATATTGTGATAAATAAGACATTGCGGGCAGATAAATGCATGGTTAAACAATATTAGGTAAAATTTAATCAGTAGAGAAAATGTAATTGATTCATTTTTTTTATTAAATGCTGTGGAGATGAGGTTTTTAGCTGCTACTTCAGTCTGGAGAGCAGATCTGATCTGCACTGGGAGCTGGTTCCAGCAGGGGGCAGTGTAATACCGAGATGTTATTTCACCCTGTTTAGTTTCAGCTCCGAGCTCCATTTATTTTTCATATTTCAGGCACCAGAGCCACCTTCACCATTAATTTTGTGTGTGAGAAGAATGCCAGTACGGGCTCCCTGAAGCTCATTCGCGAGGAAATCGGCACAACCTCTCACGTTCAGCACGACGTTCTCTTCGAGTTCTCCACGGCTCTGGCATGCGAGCCTGCACCTGTGGATTGCAGCATCACTGGTAGGTTAACAACTTCACAGTAATTTCACACTTTTACCCAATAACCTTCTACAACTCTCCAGCTTGTTCGTACTTTCCATCAAAATGGAAATTGGAATTATTTTTAAATGTATTATTGCACTAATTATTTATAAACCTCCTATTTTTAGAGGGCGTTTATATTAATATTAGTGCTGCATTGATTATGATTGTTGTAGTCATGTACTCTGACTCTGCTGAAGAACTTTGTGCCTTGTGTGGTAAAGGAAAAAGGTTTGGTTGTGGTAAAGGTTTTGTTTCTCTGCTATACTCTTCATTGTGTTGCAGACTCTCAGGGAAACGAGTATGACCTCAGTGACCTCAGCCTGGACGATAAAGCCTATGTTCCCTTAGACACTTCAGACCAGGCCAAGGCTCAGAAGTTCTACATTAATGTTTGCAAACCTCTGCCTTACATCCAGGGCTGCCCTAGTAAGTTACTCTCTGTCTGTCTGTCTGTCTGTCTGTCTGTCTGTCCTTTCTTTCTTTTTTTTTCTTCCTTCTCTCTCTTATTCCTCCCTCATCTCTTCAATATATCACTCTTTCCTTCTTCTCTCTGTTTCTTTTTCCTTCCTTTCTGTCAGTTACCTTCTTTCTTTCTTTCTTTCTTTCTTTCTTTCTTTCTTTCTTTCTTTGTTTCTTCTCTCTCTTACTCCTCCTATCTCTTCAATATATAACTCTTTACTTCTTTTCCCTGCTTATTTTTCCTTCCTTTCTGTCAGTAACCTTCTTTATTTATTTCTTTTTCTTTCTTTCTTTTATTTTCTTTATTTTATTTTCTTTTCTTTTTTTCTTTCTTTATAATTTTTCTCTGTTTTTCTTCATTCTGTTTTATTTCCCTTTTCTTCTTTTTCTCCTCTGTCTTATTCAGTTTGTCACTCTTTTCTTTCTACTATTTGCTTCTTTTTTCTGTCTTTTTGTTTAGTTACCTCTTTTTCTTTCTCTCTTTTTTCATAATTTTTCTTTTTCAGTCTTTTTTCTTTCTGTCTTTTTTTGTTTTATTCCTCCGCTCAATTCACTTTATCACTCTTTCCTTTATCTCTCTGCTTTTCTATCTTGTGTTTCTTTTGTTAGCTCTTCTTTCTTTCTTTTCTTTTACTTTTTGGCTTCTTTCTTTCTTCTCTATTCTTCTTTTTCTGTATTTTTTATTCTCTTTCTCCTCTCTCTTAATCCTCCCCTCTCTTTTTTCAGTTTATCACTGTTTCTGTATAGTTACCTCTTTTTCTTTTCTTTCTGTCTCTCTTTTTCTTCTTTGAATTATTGCCCAGTTTGCACTGAATAGATGATGTTTGCAGATCAGTTTCCACTGCACTACAACCAAACCCGTGATGTGTTGCTGCTGTTCACTCTTAGCTCAGTGTCTGTTTGAGTTAGCGTGTGATTGGTCACAATAGAAGGACAGAAGCACTAACGGTCATTTGTCATTAACAGTTGGAGTGATTGGAGCATGTGGTCAGATTAATGGCCGAGGTTTAAATCTTGGCTATGTGCAGTCCAGCCTGCAGGCAGCCTCCGACGGCTCCATCAGCATCGTCTACCTCAACGGAGACAAGTGTGGAGCACAAGGCCGCTACTCCACACGAGTGATCTTCCAGTGTGACGACAGCCCTGTAAGCACTCTCTGCCTTTCTTTCATCATTTTATCGTGCATAAGCATTTGAGGTTTGTGGTCATTATTATGGTCATGTGAAAAAGTTAGGACACCCTATGAAAGCCTGTGTTTTTGTAAAATTTTTGAACATGGATATTTAATCTCAATTTTAACAATACTAGAAGATTTAAGTAATACAACTAAACAATTTAAACTAATGAAAAGCCTTTTCAAAATCTTCTGTAAAATGTTATTTTACAGAAACGCGATTTCTGGTGAGGAATAAATAAGTGAGCCTCCACATTTTTCCCAATAAAATGGCTCAAATCACACACAGGTGTAGCACATCAAGTGAACACAATTAGAACATCTTAACTTTTTAAAGGAGTTTTGCCCTATTTAAACCTCAGATATTTAGTTTGGTGTGCTTCTGACTGTTGAGGTGAGTGAACACCATGGTGAGATCAAAAGAGATGCATGAGGCCTATGGAAAGAAGATTGTAGCAACTTATAAGTCATTGCACTGTACAAAAAATAAAAGTCTACAAGTCCAGAACTTCCAACATGCCCAAGTCTGGCCGCAAGTTCACCCCGAGAGCAGACTGCAAAATGCTAAAAGAAGAATTCAAAAACCCTAATATGTTATCACAAGCCCTACAGCAGGCTCTTCCTACTGTTGAAGTGAAAGTGCCTTTACAGTCAGAAAGAGATGTGTGCAACTTTAACTTGCATGGGACGTGTGCAAGGAGGAAACGTTTGCTCTCTAAGAGAAACATCAAGGCCAGACTGGAGTTTGCCAGAGAGAACATAGACAAAGACCAGGACTTCTGGAATAATATTCTTTAGACATATGAGTCTAAATTTTAAATATTTGGACACCAGAATAAAGGAAATGTCTGGCGTGAACCAAATACAGCATTTCTGGAAAATAACCTCACACCAACTGTGAAGCATGGGGGTGGAAGTGTCATAGTTTAGGGATGCTTTGTTGCAGCAGGACCTGGCTCACCATCAGAGAATCTACCATGAATTCTACCCTGTATCAGCGGGAGCTTGAGGAACATGTGAGACCATCTGTAAGAACATTAAAGCTGAAGTTGAACTGGACCCTGCAAAACAACAATGACCCAAAACAGACCAGTAAATTCATCAAGGACTAAACGCTGAACACTAAGAAATGGAAAGTTCTGGAGAGACTGAGTCAAAGTGTGGTGGTGGTGTGTGTTAATTAAACCCAATCGTATTGTTCAAAAAATGTTCTCATTATGTATATTTCTTTCTTCTCTGATTAAAGGGCTCACCTATGTTTGACCGTAAAGATGGCTGTGAATACGTCTTCATCTGGAGAACCTCAGAGGCTTGTCCTGTTAAGAGGGTGTCAGGTAGGACCAACAGCAAATGTGTTTTTTTTGTTTTGTTTATTTTTGTTTATTGATATGGGGGGGGGGGTAGTTTTTTTAAAAAGATTTTGCTGCATTAAAGATGTAATGTTTACCCCTTTATATTTAACCTGTAGTATCATTTTAAGACACTTCATTGGCCCACTAACCCTACAAGTAAAGTATTTTTATAATCCTTTTTATAATTTTAGGGCATTTTACATGAAAGTATCAGTGTTCAATTTCTAATACCAATATTAACAATTATAATGAAAATAATAAAAATATAAATACTCCTTTGTTAAGATCACTATATCACGGTTATATAGAATAGGCTTATTTATGTAAAAATATTTTATAATAGTAGTTCAATAAATTCTGAATAGAATAGAATAGAATAGAATAGGCTTTTATTGTCATTGTACAGGAGTACAATGAAATTGTGGGTGCTCCACCCAAGCAGCGGTGCACCAACAGAAGAAAGAAAAACAATAAAATACAATTTAAGAATTTTAAATATTTTTAAAAACATGCAAAATTGTAAAAATCTAAATAACGATGTGCAATGTTTAGATCATGAATTCTGCATCCTAATCCATATTGTGCTGTATAGTATCTGTATTTTCCTGTTTTCATCTCCAGGAAAAGACTGTAAGGTGACGGACCCCAGGACTGGCTATGAGTTTAACCTCATGCAGCTGGCTGGGAAGGACTACAATGTGAAGAGTGCACAGTACGAGTACCACTTTGCAGTGTGCAGCTCAATACAGTCGTCTGTCTGTCCTCATGGGGAGAAAGAGGAAGTGGCCTCATGTCAAGTAGAGGGAAGCAGTCACAGAATCTCTGGTGAGTAATTAACATTACTAAACTGCTGTGAATGTGCTTGCTGTTTTCTTCCTGTCTGTGTTTCATGCTTTTTCTTTTGCAGGGATGGCTACTAAAGACCTTATATTTGATGATGGAGTCATCATGATCAACTACACCCATGGGGAAACCTGCCACAAGATTTATGATCGATCAACAGCCATCCTGTTCTCCTGTGACCACAACAAAAATCCAGTACGTTGCACACTGTCAAGTTTTGTATTCTATAGGTATAGTACATTATTGGCAGGTATATGTGTAGGTTGTAGAATAGGTAGGTATGGTATGTATAGGTAGTAGAATAGGTATGCAGTACATTATACGTAGTTATAGATATAGGTAGTGGTGTAGGTAGGTATAGGTATGTAGTGCATTTATAAGTAGGTACTGTATAGGCAGTAGTATAGTTAGGTATAGTACATTTAGAGGCAGGGATAGGTAATAGTATTGGTATATTACATATAACATTTATAGGTAGTGTAGTATAGCATAGTATATAATAGGTAGTAGTATAGGTAGGTATAGTACATTTATATGTACGTATATGTATAGCATATTATAGGTAGGTATAGGTAGTAGTATAGGTGGATATAGTACAATAGGCATTTGGCAGCCACAGATTCTGCAAGTTGTCCCACTTAAAAAGATGAGAGTCTGTAATGTATCATATGTTCACTTCAACTGTGAGACAGAATGTAAATAAAAACCCAGAAGATCACACTATGATTTTTAAAGAATTTATTTGTATAATGGTGCAAAAAATAGTATTTGCTCAGTAACAAAAGTTCATCTCAACACTTTGTAATGTAACCTTGGTTGGTCAAACATTTCCTGTAAGTCTTCACCAGGTTTGCACACACTGTAGGTGGTATTTTGGCGCATTCTTCCATGCAGATCTTCTCAGGAGCTGTGATGTTTTGGGGTTGTTGCTGGGCAACACAGACTTTCAACTCCCTCCGCAGATCCTCTATTGGATTGAGGTCCGGAGACTGGCTAGAACACTCCAGAACCTTGAAATTTTTACGTAGTCACTCTTTCATTGGCGCGTGTTGGGGATCATTTTCATGTTGGAAGATTCAGCCACGTTTCATCTTCAATGTTTTCACTGATGAAAGGTGTATTTTGCCCAAAATCTCATGATACATGGCCCCATTCATCCTTTCCTTAATTTGGATCAATCGTCCTCTCCCCTTTGCAGAAAAGCAGCCCCAAAGCATAAAGTTTCCACCCCCATGCTTCACAGTGGGTAAGGTGTTCTTTGGATGCAGCTCAGCATTCTTCCCCCTCCAGCACGGCGAGTGGCGTTTATTCCAAAGAGTTCCAGTTTGGTTTCATCTGACCACGTGACATTCTTCCAATCCTCTTCTGGATCATCCAGATGGTCTCTGGCAAACTGCAGACGAAGTGCTGCTTAAGCAGGATTTTAATCCATGACGACGTAGTGTGTTACTAATAGTAACCTTTGTTACTGTGGTCCCAGCTGTCTTCAGGTCATTGACCAGTTCCGCGGTGTAGTTCTGGGCTATTTTCTTACCGTTCTCAAGATCATTTTTACCCACGAGGTGAGATCTTGCATGGAGCCCCAGGTCTAGGGAAATTGCAATTGGTCTTGTATTTATTCAGTTTTCTAATAATTACTCCAGCAGTTGATCTCTTCTCACTAAGCTGCTGCCTATTGAAGATCGAATCATCCCAGTCTTGTGCAGATCAATCTTGTCCCTGGTGTCGTTAGACAGCTCTCTGGTCTTGGCCATGGTGGAGTCTGGAGTCTGACTGTTTGAAGGTGTGGACAGGTGTCTTTTATACAGATAACAAATTAAAATATGTTTTATTAATACAGGTAACGAGTGGAGGATAGAAGAGCTTCTTAAAGAAGAAGTAACAGGACTGTGAGGGACAGAATTCTTGCTTGTTTGTAGGAGCTACCATTACACAAATAAATCTTTTAAAATCATACAATGTGATTTCCTGGATTTTTTTTTAACATTCTGTCTCTCACAGGTGAAGTGAACCTATGATGAACATTACAGACTCTCTCATCTTTTTAAGTGGGACAACTTGCAGAATCAGTGGCTGAGAAATACTTTTTTGTCCCACTGTAGTTATAGGTAGTAGTATACACTCTTATGCAAAAGTTTGGGCACCCTTTATACATTATAGTTAGGTGTAGGTAATAGTACAAGTAGGTGTAATACCTTAAAGTTTCTTTTCTTTTCCTCTGTTGTTCACTGCAGGGTAAACCTGAATTCATCAGAGAGACAGCAGACTGCACATACCTGTTTGAATGGCACACTGCTTTGGCCTGCCCTCCTTTTAAAACTACCAGCTGCTCCTACAAGTGAGAATGAACATTTTCTTTAATTTTTTGTAAGGTTTCATGATGAATTATTTTTATTTTTGTTACATCAGTGAAAAAAAATTAACGCCTTATCTGTATATTTGAAACCAACATTTTTCTGCTAATTGTGGCATCAGGTGAGTGTTTCTTCTCGTTATTGCAAATCCGAGTCCACACCGGCTTTCTAGACTTGTGTTCAGTCTGCTGTGTGTTTGGAAATGCATGCAACTTTTTCTTGTTGTCTATATCTGCTGAATTGCTGATGAGCTCAAAGAAAATGTATGTATTCATACATTGTCTATATGTATATACATTTTCTAAACTGCTTTATCCATTTCTGGTTGCGGGGAAGCTAGAGACGATCCCAGCTGACTATGAGCACAAGGCAGGGTTCACACCTGACAGGAGGCCTAACCAATCACAGGTCAACACAGAGACAGACAATCGTTCACACTAGGGGTGGGAATCGCAGGGTGCCTCACGATACGATACAATACCTGATACGTGGCCCATGACAATGATAATATCTCATTTTTTTTTATAATCAATATATCGCACAACCGTTATATTGTGATACATCACAGAAACACGGGGGTGTTATTAATTTACATAAGTAACAGCAATGCTATCCTTACCTTTCCGGTATTTTCTTTGCTATCCTGGTCAGAAGCGGGGGAACCACTAATTCTGCTTTAGAGTGAACACATTGACTTGGAAGTGAATACTCCAGCGTAAAGACTCACTCGAAAGCGTGATGCCGTTTGTGACACGTGACTTTAATTATTCTTTTACTCCAAACAAAGAACAGTTTCTGTTTCCCTCTAGTATTATGCTACAACTGAAATTACTACTTGAACTCTCTTTCTAACTTTTTTACGCTGTATTCCTACTGGTTGTGCCACACCAGACACTACAAAGTCCACAATGCATTGCTCCCATTGTCTCCACCAATCGCCTCGATGATGTGTGTTTGGAAGGCGGGTCCTCCGGTACAGTTTTTAGTTTATTTCTGTCTATGTCGAAACAATTACGAAGCTATGTTTATGTCTGATCAAAATTATTATTAAGGAAAGTTCAGCAAGTGCTAGATATCGGTGGGGATGAGCATTTCTGCACACTTGCATAATTGGATCGTTTCCGTCTTTTTGAAAGAAGTTCTCCAGTAATGTGTGTTTTACTGACGCATGTTTATCACATCGACCGGGTTGTAGTTTCATACGGGAAAGAGATGCACAGAGACACGACCGTTGTAAAATAATCCACGAACTGTCCTAAGTGAACCCAGACTTTAGATTTAGTGTCTTTCAGCCCAGTGTTCAATGTGTCTCTGTTTTGATGAGTTTCCTCGTGTCCTGCAGCGCCTCCCAGAGGAAACATGAAGTAGCAATGCTGGTGAGTCAAATTGGTGCCGAATGTTTGTTAATTAAAATATCAATATTGCCGTCAGCGTATAGGTTATCGTATCGTGTGAACAAGGATGACGATATATCGTCATATTGATATTTTGGCACACCCCTAGTTCACACACAAGCCTTTGGTGGGAGGAAACTTCAGAAACTCACACAAACTCAGAGCTTGCAAATATATTTAATAAACTGAAGGAGACTGATGCCGTCACACATCAGACATATCTAATCGAGACACATCAGACCTCAAAGGGATGAAACTCATACTGGATATTTATACTGATATGGACGGGAACAAAAAAAGATTGGGTCGGATGGACCGAAGTACGATGTCCCAGAGGTGTTCTGTTGGATGTAGGTAAGAAAAGGATGGAGGCCAGTCAATGGTCAATTCCTTCATCCTCCAGGAACTCCCTGTCTATGAGGCCGGGCACCAGGAGGGAACCCAGGACCCACTGCACCAGCGCAGGGTCTGACACTGGGTCCTCGTTTTTTATTTCTGTAGAGCATCCTGAATGAATAATGTGTATGATAATGTGCTGTTAAATACATATTTTCCCTCTTTATGCAACTGTAATTTCACTCGCTGCAGACTTTTTTTGGTTCCCATCACTGATCATCTCTTGTCTTTGCAAAGTGATGGCAGTGGACACTCGTATGATCTCTCCTCGCTGGCTCTGCACGATTCTAACTGGGTGGTCCTGCCTCAGACTGGCCGGACAGATCGACGCTACTACATCAACGTGTGCAAATCGCTGGTGCCTCAGAGCGGTGAGATGGGGATAATCTTGCCTTATTGTGCAGCAAAGGGGAATTTGATTCATTTAAGCGTAAGCTGAATGGGGAAAATGATGACAGATTAAAATGGGGTAAAAATTTGTGGGTGTGTATTAATTGTTATTTTTAAATGTTGTAATAATGTAGAATTAATGCATTTAATTTAACACATTTAATTTAAAATTAAATAATTAACTTATTTTTTTAATTATTTTAATTATATGCACACCATGCATGTATTTAATATATTTTGTCATGATTATTTGGATTAATAAATGAATGATTTTATTTATTTAAAGGTCTGTGGGGCTGTCCCAGCAGCGCTGCAGCGTGTCTGAAGGATGGTGAGAAGTATGTGAGTCTGGGAGAGGCGCAGGGAGTTCCGCACTGGGAAGGTAACGTCCTGGAGCTGAAATACACCGATGGGGAATCCTGCCCCAGAGACGGGCGGAAGAGAACCACCATCATCCGCTTCAAATGTGACCCTGAAAAAGTGGTGAGGGAGGATTTCATCTGATTTACACTCATACAATTTCACACACATGTTTAAACTGACACGCTGAGGTGTGTGAGTAACTACCTGTTGGTTGCTGCAGGACTCCAGACCCACTCTGGTCACTGCCCTAGAGGACTGCGTCTACAGCTTTATGTGGTTCACGGCAGCAGCATGTCCTCTCAGCACCACCGAGCGTGGAGGCTGCAGGGCCACCAACCCAGCCACAGGTGAGTACTGGAATTAAAAATACTATACTTGATGAGTGTACCATTATCAGTGCGTTTCTTGTACAGCTGCTTGGCAAAAGAGCATGCATAAATAGCAGCCCCGACGTTTATTCAAAAAATGATTGGGACGGCCTGGTGTTTAATAAAGACAGGCGTTTGTTGGAGACGGACTATTCTTCTTCTTACAGACGGAATGGTGATGGTATTTACGGTCATGCGGCTTCTTCACATTTATTCTGACAGAAGATCATGACTAAAATCATCCCTCTGCCTGTTCGGTGGTGATACTTGTCTGTGATTGGCTGTTATTGTGGGAGTGGTTTAGCACCGAATGCAGCGATAAGTTTAAAGAGCCGCTTAATATCTGTCAATAACCCTCAGATATCACGACAGAAATTAGTAATTACACACGTTACACTCATATAACTAGAAATCAGATGTTTGTTTTAAGCCGTTTCACACCTTTTAGAAAGTAGAAACCTTTTAGGTAGAAAGTGAAAGCTCGGAGACATGTGCTCGTGAAAGTTAGGGAGGGGGGTGTAACCCGGCTACTATTTTCACGGCATCTCAAAGACCCGGTGTTTATTGAAAACAGGCTTCAATAAGAGATGGGCTATTATTAGAAGATATACTGTAATAACACATTGATTTATTTTCAATCATCTCTGTAATTCATCGTCACTACAGGACTTTATGGAAGGAACAGATTCCAGTGACGATATAACATTTTTGCAAATTCATAACCCTATAATTTATTAAATCACATTATTTCTTAGAAACATTCCTGCACATAAACATGACCCAAACATGATCCAGTAGTGTGGTAGTTCCCCAGCTTAGACACTGTCACTGTACCTGGCAATAAACCGTCGATCCACGTGTGTTTGAACAGGGAAATCTCCAGCCCTCCAGGACAGGAGGTGGACATCTGACCTATAGGATGAAGTGATCTAGCCTCTATCTGTAGCCCCCACTCTCACCCACGATACGGCAGTGTAAACCAGTGCGTCTCAATTTTATTCTGTTACGCCCCTTTTAGGAAGAAAACTTTTCACACACCCCATTCCCCCCATAACTATAAATAGTAGCATTTGTCTATAAAATTGTTATTATAAGTACATCTGTACATAACATCCTTATTAACATTAAAGATTTTTTTTTTAACTTAAAACAAAGAATAACTTTATTAACATAATTTTTAGTCTATAACAGAAAAGATTTAGTGCATGTAGTAGTACTGTAACTCTGAACTACTACTACTACATTTAAAGTGCATGTAGTAGTACTGTAACTCTCTAAACTACTACTACTACATTTAAAGTACATGTAGTAGTACTGTAACTCTAAACTACTACTACTACTACATTTAAAGTGCATCAATTTGCCTGAAATAAAAAAAAAAACAAACCTGCCATCTACTGTAGTGGATGTGCAATTACACTTTATCCCAGTGTGGCAAAAATAAATTGCATTGGGCATCCGCCCACTCGCGGTCCGGTCTCATGTAGTCAAGCTGAGCTAAGCAGCGAGCTTCTCAGTTCTGTTCTGTATTACTACATTAATTCCTGAACTGAATAAAGATGATCATATGCTACAGCCAGAATGAAATGCATCTTCATAAACACCTGTATGTTTTTTGTTTTTTTGTTTCCCTTTCTACCACAGGCCATTTCTTTGACCTGAATGCCCTCACCCAGGCCAAAGGATACACTGTGTACGACAATGAGGATACGAGGAAGATGTACAGGCTCAATATTTGTGGTCCAATTGAAAATGCAGGCTGTGCTCCAGGAACAGGTGACTCTTATGATAAATTTGCATTGGTTTTGGTACCACGGCTGCAAATCTTTAGTATCTTTTGTGGAAAATTAATTTCCCCTTCCCACAAATATGTCTCAAAAGTGTAAAATTGCATTTCTATCCAATAGTATGTTATACAGTCTCAGCACAAGAACTCAGTTTATTTCCGTATTATCAGCTTCCAGGACTTAAGTACTTGAACCTGTAGCTTCAGGGTGAAGGTGAAGTGTTTTGACTGATTCACTGAGGTGGTAATATATCTGAGGTGAGGGAGAACTTGTGTTTTTTGGGCTGAACCGTTTCTGTGAAGCGATTTAAAAAAAAAAAAAAAAAAAATGTAACCACTGTATGATTCTGATCTCAGATCTGTGTTCAGCTTTGTGTGTGAGGAGTAATGTGAGTTTACACTGCACTCGCATCTACAATGTATCAGCACCAATGAAGGAAACTGTTCAATCTCTTCAGTGCAACGTCACAGATTCTCACACTGGCTCCATATACAGAACTCAGTCACTGTTTCTTCAGTCTGATCTTCTTCTTCCTCTGGGTCTGATTATGGACGTACACCATTCAGCAGTAGTCACATTATCCTCTCATTCCAGAAACCTCGGTACTGACGCTCCATTGACTGAAGGTCCTGGTGAGAGCGTTCTCCTTGCTCCTCACTCACCTAGATCTTCTGGAAGGATCTCTAGATGTGAGCAGGAAACTTTCAACCCAGTTTCTGCTCTGAATCAGCAGCTTCTAAACTTTTTCCTCATGTGTAGGAGACTTATGGTCCAAAAAGTTCTGGCAGAGGAGCTGAGCAGCTCTGATTCTACCAAATATCATACAATAGATCATCAGCTTCATCAGAACTACTGTACGAGCTGGAGAAAAAACAAACACAGATCTGAAATCAGCATGAGAACCCTACAGAACCCATAGAACATCATAAGTGAAGTGACGTGTGTTTTTGTCTGTTCTGCAGGAGTGTGTATTAAGGATGTTAAAACAGCAGTGAGAGGGGGGATGGCCACCAAGCAGCTCGTCTATAAGGACCAGGTGGTGGAGCTCTCATATGAGGGTGGAGACACATGTGAAGCCAATCCCTCATTGAAACACAAGAGCATCATCAGCTTCATATGCAAAGAGGGAGGAGCTACCGGCCTCCCTGTGCTGGTCGACTCAGACAAGGACACGTGTACCCACTTCTTCTCCTGGCACACGCCTTTGGTCTGCGAGCAACAGGTAACACAGGAAATGCTGATTCATCATTCAGTACGTAGTAGTCATTGGACCGAAGGGATCCGTGTCTCTGCAGTCACAATACTAATATCACATGGACTCTAACACAGTCTCCAACCTTTTTGACATCATGGACCATTTTCACTCCAGACCAGTTTTCCACAGGGTGGGGCTGGGGTCATATCTCTCATACATTAACATACTTTGTAATTAGTAATAATCAGCAACCAGTTGTTGCAGTCAATATCCCAAACACATCAGTAAAATACAATACAATATAAAAAATATATAAAGAATTAAATAGTTTATTAAATTAAATAGCTATTAAATAGCCAAAAAAGTTCTAACAAAGTTGACAGTCTAGCAGGATTTTTCTATTTTTTTTATTTTTTTTTTAAAAACCAATCACATTGGCGATGTGTGTTTGGGAGGCGGGTCCTCTGTAATGACCCCGGGGAGCTGGGCCCTAGTGAGGATTGAACCCGGGGCTGAAGGGACCTCAGCTAAAAGCTTATCAAGCTGTATTTTTCTCTTTGGATGAACAAAAAATTAACCAAAAAAACCTGAAAAGCTAAAGAATACTAGGCTGAAAACTGAGATGAAAAGCTTAAAAAAATAATAAAGCCTAGAGGGGGAAACCCTCGAAAAGAAAGAAGAAGCTAAGGAAAAATACAACACTAAGGCTACAGTGGAATAACGTAAACACTAATGGCATAGAGTATCACTCTGGTTCTACGGAATTTCCCAGGTAGAGAAAGCCTGGGAAGGAACTTCCAAGACACAGCACAGAGGTGAGGGCTGCTCGTTTTGATGCGTCAGCTGGGAGTGATTGACTCAGGAAGTAAGTTCTCCCTCTAGTGGTGGTTCCTGGAAGTGCCGCTTTCTCGAAACCCTACACCCTCAAGTAGAAAGCACCATTTAACCCTCTGGGAACCGACACTTGCTGTATTAGACATTCATGGAGCCAGACATTTTGCTTAATCATAGTTATTGGTGAGGACGGTCCAGCAATTGCTAGATATCTGTCCCCATGCAATTCTGTGACCTGGCATTATTGGGTCTTTCCCACTGTTAAAGAGTTTTTGCACTGATGTTTGTTCTTTACTCACATTGACCAGTTTTGTTTGTATTCTTCATTTATTGCTAACACAATTGCAGGAAAGAAACGCCCAACATGGTTGGCAACCAAGTGAGTTGCTTTACCGCCCCCACAGGTAGAAACGTAGCATTACAGTCTGGACTGAACGTGACGCAACGTTAAACTGAAGTCAATCAATGGGGGCTACAGGTCTTTAATTTATCCAAGATTTGGACAAGACCTTTGTAAAATACTTGTATTACAAACATCACACATGGCCACTGGACTGCTTTCATTTTCCAGTTTAATTTATTTCCACCTTGATGTAAAACAAAGGATCGAACTTTCATGCTAGAGCCGATCTCGGTCATTTAAAAGTGCCCTGAAATTTGAGATCGGATTGGGACAGCAGCTTCCACTGCTTCATGTTTTCTCTGACTACAGCTTGTTGTTTATCGATATTTTTATATGAGAAATTCAAATAAATAAATATAATTCATTGAATCTGACTAGCACACGTGCATGGATGTGATCCACACTTATTATGCTTTGTGCACTTGGGTTAATGTGCAATTCTGTAGTTTTTCTTCAATGAAATGTAGCATCATTTAAGGAGCTGACGTGAGAGATTCATTGGCCAAACCTCTGATCCATTTAACCCTGAGGAGTGTAAGTTATTCAGGACACACACACTGACGTTTCCCCTACGCACAGATCTCACTACAGTATAACTCCGCACAGCTGCAGCCAACATTCAGTTATATTCAGTAACTTATAATATTTCAATATGGAAAAGCCTTTCAACACTTTTCCACTTCCGTGATTAAATTTTTTTTTTTTCAGCAGAAAAGTTTTCCAGGCTCTGTTTTTAAAGATTTTATCAGCTTATCCGCAGATCCTTAAAAAGTCTTAAATTTGATTTTCTAAAATGAAGGCCTTAAATATCTTTAAAAATGACTTAAGTTCAAATTTCTACTTAGTGTTTTGCATTTTTGCATATGAGATCCGGTTGTGTGTGTGGGAGGGGCTTTTTCAGCTGCACATTAGCCGTTTGTTGCTAGTGGGGCCATCAGTCATGGGGAATTGCAAGTTTAACGTTAACTGGACGAATAATCCCACATTTGCGACGTGGGTAAAGCCAGTTCCAGGTAAAAGCTATGAGGCTTTTTAAACTTGGTTCAGTGGGAGTTAAAGCTGTAGAGTCGCATATGAGAAGCATTAAGCTACTGCCAAAATCCAAGCTTTGGACTAGGACTAGCTCAGGACTAGCTGTGGGTCCATCGCTATCTTTCAGGCAGAGGTACTGTGGAGCACAGCAGAACAACACACCAATCCTGCAGCGCTAATGAAGGAGTCTGGGATATTTTCCGAGCTATATTTCCCAACTTCGCAAAAAAAAGACAAAAGAGCTTCTTTTTTTTTTTTTTTTTACAAAATTTGGCTCCTCACATTAAAATCCTTGGGAACTATTTGTAAGGCAGTCACATGCTCTTTACAATTTTGTGAATGTAGGGTCTTAAATTTGATCAGAGTGGCCCTAAAAATGTCTTTAAAAGTCTTCAGATAGCCTGTATCCGTTTTACCTCTTTGTAGTAAGTAGTAAATACGGCTTCTGCTCTGAATTACTTCTAAACAAACTTACAGGTGTTTGTTGCTGGGAAGAAGTGAGAGCGTGTGGGTTAAAGCGAAATATTCAGTTTGTTCTCTTATTGGGTTAAGACCTTGATTATTCTGCTGCTCATTAAAGAAGGGTGCCAGTAAATTCATAAGTAAATACATTAATTATTAAATACAATTACACAAAAAACTAAATACACAAATACTTTAAAGATAACATAAAACCAATAAATAAATAGACATTCTTTTAAAACTTTAAAAACTTTTATAATTTAAAGATTTTAATGCTTATTATTTCAATGTAATTTAATTATAATGCATTAATTAAAACAAAATAACCATTTATGCGGTAAAAAAAATGCTAAATTAACCAAATTTGTTTCATTAATTTAAAAAAAATAAAATTAATTAATAAAATAATAACAATAATTTGTGTAAAAATCCACTTAGGTCTTAATGTGAAACATGTTTAAGATTTCCTTTTTATTATTTGATAGAACATTTCAAAATGGAAACCCTAGCCCTAGTCAACAGCAGTGTTAATGTTAATCTGTTTATATGTATATATGTTTATAACACGTTTTCCTCCCAGGTTGATGATGTGACCTGTGGTTCAGTGCATGTTGATTCTCACATGTGTGGTGTTGCTTGTGTTTAGGTGAAGTGCTCAGTTTGGAATGGAACCAACCTGCTGGACCTGAGCCCCCTGATTCACCTGAACGGGTTCTACAGGGCCACAGATGAGGACGTGGACAAAGACAAGTCTCCTGACTTTTACATCAACATCTGCCAACCACTCAACCCCATCCCAGGGGTCATGTGTCCCCCTGGAGCAGCAGTGTGCATGGACCCTGCTGATGGGGCTCCCATAGTGAGTTCTTTACACCCAAATATATATTTTCCAATTCTCTAATTTGGTCTAATTTAACGATTGTTTTTCCGTGGTGCAGGACATTGGCCGTGTGACCACTCCTCCTACATACGATCCTGCCACTGATGAGGTGATTGTTTTATGATTTACAGTATTTTTATTTCACTTTGGTGTCACTTATCTGGACAGTACATTTTAGTCATCAGTATGTTATAAACAAGTTGCGAGGGGGTTCTCCACAGTGCTGGGGGTGGGGGTAAATATTTGGACCAGGGTTAAGATAAGACCTTGTCCTCATGGACGTCACATTCAAAAATCCTGATGAGCACAAAGAAAACGTCTTTATTATTTGCGCACCATTAAATTAACGTTCTTCGTACATGTTGAGCAGATCAGAGGGAGAACCCAGTAGGGGGCGATGTTTTCTCTGTCTACATCACTGTATCAGGAGGATCTTTACAATAAAGACAAGAAGGTTCAGCTCTAATAAAGACCTGATCCATATTTCATCATCCAATGAATGATGAACCTCAAACCCCACAGCTCACACTCACTACTGCCCC
Source organism: Lepidarchus adonis (assembly GCA_037576955.1). Lineage (NCBI taxonomy): Eukaryota > Metazoa > Chordata > Actinopteri > Characiformes > Lepidarchidae > Lepidarchus > Lepidarchus adonis. The sequence continues at coordinate 17,849 of JBBIGC010152894.1, forward strand.
CACAGGTCAACACACAACATTACAGTCTGGACTGACTCACTACTGCCCCCACAGGTCAACAC
>JBBIGC010152908.1:0-17907 GCA_037576955.1 Lepidarchus adonis
ACACACACACACACACACACACACACACACACACACACACACACACACACACACACACACACACACACTGGGGCAGACGCCACTCAGAGGTGTCACATTTTCAGAGTTGGCTCTCCACAGCTTCTCATGGTTAATTCATACTTCTTTTGAACTCTCTCTCTCTCTGTGCAGTGCCACCTATGGTTCCTCTGAACACTGCAGTCCAACACAACCTCCCTATAGCACATTTGATGATGAAAAATAAAATAAAATAAAATAAAATAAATAAAATCATCATCATAATAAATACGTCCTTATGTGACTTAAAAGGATACTATACAAATTATAGTCGTTTTGAACTAGACACTTGTTACTAAACATACAATGTAAAAAAAAACATTTGAAACAAACCTTTAAGAAACGTGTTTGCTTTCTCTACAACTGCAGCATTTTAAATACTGTCTAAATTGATATGAAAATTCTCAATTTACCTGAGAGTACTCATACACATGCTTTAGACATTATCTCATTCTTTTTCAAACTAATCCTCTCACTTTTTCTTCCCATGGTTAGCACGGGGTAAGTGTGTGTTTCAGTGGCTGAATATCCTTCACTTTACACAATCACCTCTGGATCTATGGTTTGACTTTTTAGCTTGATGTGGCATCACAAGCTGCCCATATTTAATGCCATACTTTGTTGGGCATGTATTATCTGAAAGGAGAAGTGACCACTGAATTGATTAAGACATTTGTCGAGGACTGGAATTGTAGAATATGCTCCCATTTATCCCACACATCCCTGATTGCAGCTAGTTCGTTTTTCTAACGTTGACCAGGTCTGGTTTCATGGTCATGGAAGTGAATAACACAAGAACTGATATGGAATGTTTCTAAGTACATTGCTTCAGGAAACATTGGTCTGTATTTGTCTTCTTTCCATAGACTGGCAGTTGCCCCAAAAATGGACCTGTAAACCCAGCTAATATAAGTACAGTCATTTTTGTACACAGTCTGTACAACACAATCCACCACCTCAGTGTCTAGATTTCATATATGAGTCATAGTCATAAATGATGTGGGTCAAACTAATTTGCAACATAGTTAGAAGTTAATAACCTTCAAACAAGTAGTAAGATGCTGTAGATAAAATTAAATTAATGTGCCTAGAATAAAAATCACAGTAGATGATTGAACAATTACTTAGACAATTTAACAATAAACATTGTAAATAGATAGTTATTCAAATTACACTACATATAATAATAATAATACATTCCATTTGTGGGCGCCTTTCTAAAACCCAAGGTCACTGTACAGAGAATAGACAATAAAAAAACAATATTAAAAATAATAAAATAATAAATCACATAAGTAGACTTAAGCAGTAATTAAGATATATATATATATAGTACACATCTTAATCACTGCTTAAGTCTATATATATATAAACATATAATTTATTGAATAAAGTATCTAAATTAAAAAATACTTTTTAAAAAGTTTTGTGGTGTCTGCTTTGGTTTCCGCCTGGGGTTCAGGTTTCTTCCCACAGTCCAAAGACATGTGTGTTATTTGAAATGGAGTTGCTAATTGCCCCTAGGTGTGACTGCGTATGCAAATGTGTTTATCTGTCTGTCTGCCTGCCCTGAAATGGACTGGCGACCTGTCCAGTGTAGTTCCCTATATGTAGGATGCAGGATATGTAGCTTAGATAATAAATCAATGAAAGATCAATAACTGAAGAACAGAACGAATGATAATACATCCAACATCTTGAATCTGACATGTTGGATGTATTCTTCAGGGTTTCTGCCATGTTTCTTCTTTTTTAAAGGAGAAAAATGAATTTAAGACCTTAAAATGTAAAACAAGTTTAACAAGTTTTTTTAGTAGCTCAAAATTCTCTGATGACACTGTGTCTATTGGATCCATGTTGTAGTTTTTTTTGCAACCAGTCCAGGTGTCGCACACTGTAATAAAACTAAAAAAAGAAACTGATATAAACTGAAACCCACTCAGAATATGTCCAGAATATGTTAGGATGGATGGTTTGTGAAGTAATGTGGTGGTTTATAAGGTTTTCTAATAGGCGAGTGAAGTTTAGTCTCCAGCTAAACACAATGTGAAGCCCACTGTACATGCAAAAATATATGCAATAAATATGCAAAAATACACTAAAGTTGTGCAAGCTTTCTGTAAAGGCACTAAACATCCAATCACAGCTCAAATTCTCCATAAAACACACAGGTTCTTACACAGTAAGGTTTTCCAGGGACTCCTCTTCTTGAGGAGATCAATGTGACTTGTATTTTAGAAGTAATTCTTCTTTTAAATTCTTTACTACAGTTGTGGATTTGAAATTGGTCTTATATTTATTTCATGTCTTAAAATATCTTTAAAAAATCAGATTCTTGACAACAAGAATGTTAGAATGGTAGTTTCATTGTGCTCAACTCTATCACTTCTCTCTTTCTCTGTTACAGCCTGCGCCTCCTATAATCCAGTACTCTGAAGGAGGAGGTCGCACTGCGCTCCTGGCAGATATACACAAGGGAATCCGACTGAAAAAGGTCACTGAGGCCAACGACCACAGTGCTCCTGTTCTTGACAGTGAGTTCAAATTAGATCTCACTTCACATTGAAAGTGTGTTTTGGAGAAAACTGGCCTGATCCAGTAACGTGGTCCAGTCATGGTCACCTGGGACCAATCAGCTTATTTACAGCCTTAACTATGTTTGTGTGACAAGGCCTGGTCAGATGATTGGCTGTAGAGTGCGCAGTGTTAAATCTGGGTATATAAACTGGTTGATTTGGTGGCTTGGACAGCTCTGCTTTAATGTGACTATGTTACACACTCTATGTACTACTAATGGAGTTGTTTCTTGACCTGAAAAACCAGTTAACCAGTTGTAACCGGTGTTACAAGAGTTCCACAGTTTTTGTTTTAGTTCTGCAGAAATGGCACACATGCCTGAGCCGAGGTTAGGCCAAAAACATGTCTGTGTGGCAAAAGTGAGTGAACTTGTGTTTTGAGTATGAGGTGTGACCCACTTGTGTAGTAATAACTGCAATTAAATGTTTGCAGTAACTCTTGGTCAGTCCTGCACTTTGAGAAATTTTAGTCCATTCTTCCATAAAGAACATCTTCAGAACGTTGGTAGGGTTTCCGTACATGAACCACTCACTTTAGGTAGTTCCACGAGATTTAATTTCGATTAGTTATTCAACTGGAAAGTCAGGACTTTGACTTGGATCATTTAGAGCAGAGGTCCCCAACCTTTTTTTGCGCCACTGACCAGTTTAATGTCAGACAATATTTTCACAGACCGGCATTTAAGGTGTCGTCGATAAATACAACAAAATAAAATGATAGGATCAACATAATAAAGGTGAATCCACTGTGTAATTATGTAACTTTATTAGCAGCGTCCTCCTGAAATGCACTAACAACATTGAGAGTAACATCCCCCTCTCTGCCCCTAATGCTCTCTTGTTGCTATGGTAACACGCAAACGTTCCTTTCAGAATAAGTTTTCAGTGCTGTTGTGGGGATCTCAGGGTTTTCTGTCATGACTTTCATCCAGAATACCGGCAAAGTTTGGGAAAGAAAGAAAAAAAAGTTGATGTCTCGAACACACTTAGATACTACAGACTGAGATCTTTTTTTTCTTTTTTTTTAGTTAAAAAACAACTAGAAGTCTAGACGATTCACTTTATTTTTCTTTAACCATTCTTCGGTAGAAAAACTTGTGTGTTCAGGATAATGTCTTGCTGTTGTCTTGCACATGAACATTAATATCAGCCTATATGAGACAGGCCTTCACTTATTTCCCTGTGTTCCCTTGTAACCTCTTGGACTATTACAAGTTATGATCAACGACTTCTGGGTATGGGAACAATGGTTCTAAATTTCCTCCATTTGTACACAGTCTGTGTTACTGTTGATTGGTGGAGTCCAAACTTTAGAGATGATTTTGTAACCGTTTCCATCTTTATAGGCATCAACAACATGTTTTTGAGGTCCTCAGACACCTCCTTTGTTTGAGCCATGATACACATCCATAAATGTGTTGTATAGTATGTGACTGATTTTTGCTGGATCCCTGTTCTTTAAACAAAACAGGGTCTCCCACTCACACCTGATTTCATATTTAAATATCATAATCCTAAGGGTTTGCTCACTTTTGCCACTTGCAGATATGCTATTGGAACTAATGTAATATTTTTTGTTGTATTTGTTCAACTAGTTTACTTTAGGACTTATTTATGACATGATTTTTAGCTTATAAAATAGATTTTAAAGGGTTTACAAACTTTCAAGCACCACTGTACAGTATATCTGTACTACATCTTAGTTACTCATCCGTGAAGCTGTAAAAGAGTCAATGAGAGGGAGTAGAATGGGAGAATGCTCTACCTGCTGATAACTCTTGCCTTATCAGACACAGAGCTATATTTAATGCCATTGTCCACTTGTGGCTCTCACACTCACATGTCTGTGTGGAAGAGTGTGTGTGTGTGTGTGCTTTGTGTCATTATAAGAAGGAATGCACAGAAGTCTGTGAACTCTAACCCACTGGTAGCTGTGTGTTTATGCCCATCTACCTGTAGAGCCCAAAGTGACCAGTGTGGATGGCAGTGGGAGTGGTGCAGGCCTTGGTGGACCACCTGCACAGGGACCTACTCTGAGTGGGCTTTTTGCAGGAGGATTTCCTGTCCTCAGGCCAGTTGGACAGAGAGACAAACGCTCGCCCCACCTCCCAGGTACATGGATTTTTATTACAAGCATTAAAAATGCAGCATAAAAGCTCTGTAAAAACTCTGTAATAATTTAATTTCTATCATGTAAAATCACTCATAAGTTTGCACAGCCTAACAGAATTTATAATTTCTAAACCATTAATCAACTGTGTTTACTCTTTTAAAATCATAATGATCTAATATAATGTGTATATACAGTACAAGCCAAAAGTTTGGACACACCTTTTCATTCAATGTGTTTTCATGACCATTTACATTACATTATATATATATATATGTATGTATGTATGTATGTATGTATGTATGCATGTATGTGTGTATATAACACAATTGATTGATAATAAATGGCTTCAGCCAACCACTAGCAAGTGGAAAGAAACATTTCTGAAAAATAGTTAAGAAATCATAAATTTTGTCAGGCTATGTAAACTTATGTTTATGAGATATTCTGGCTGAATTTAAATTAATATATCTTTTTTAAACTGCCTTTAACGTTATAGAATTAATTCCTTAACATACGTATTATTGTAATTAGAATGGATCCCCTCTCATTTTTCTGTGATGTATTGTTATATCATTGTCTTGCAATTTATCAGTTAACACAGAACCACTGTATTCTGGTATTATTGTTATTGTTTGTATCGTATCCTATCCTATCGTATTGTATCATATCGTATCATATCCTATCCTATCCTATCGTATCCTATTGTATTGTATCGTATCATATCCTATCATTTTGTATCGTATCGTATCCTATTGTATCGTATCCTACCGTATTTTATCGTATCCTATCCTACCGTATTTTATCGTATCGTATTGTATCGTATCATATCGTATCGTATCGTATCCTACCGTATTTTATCGTATCCTATCGTATCGTAAGATCCCCATGCAAGAAACACATGTACGTGGTGGACATTTTATATGTTTCTGTGTTTCTCTTCTGCTTTGTGAATTATTTTGTTTGTTTTCCTCTCAGTATCTCGTTCAGGCTCTACTGCTAGTCTGAAGCAGCCTCTGTGGAACCTGCCCTCTCAGGGAGAAATTTTAAGGCGGAGCACCCCAGACCTTTCTCCTTCTCACAAACCTTTAGAAAGGACCTCGTCTCTCACTAAAGCACGACCCATCTCCTCATACACAGTTCCACCATCCCCTAGTCTCCCGGCTCCTCCAAGCCTGAAGCCTCCCTCCTTTGCTCCAACCACCACTACTCCTCCTCCTCCTCCTCCACCTTTATCACTTTTTCCAGAGCGGGTCAGTAACAGACCTCCACCTCTCCCTTCCTGTCCACCTCCACCCCCTCCTCCTCAAATCACCAAACCCACATGGCTACCTGTCCAATCCCACTACATCCCAATGCCCACGAGCCCACCTCCACCCCCACCTCCCTCAGTCCCTCCCTCCTCAGTTCCTGATAGGTCCTCTGGGTTCTTCTTCCCCCCGCCCCCTTCTCCATGCCTATTGGACACTAAGTTTGGCAACTGCAGTGACAGCCATTTAGGCTCACCTCCTCCACCTCCACCTCCTCTTCCTGCCTCTTTTGCACCCAGTTTTCTTTCATCTCCTCTGCCACCTCCACCCTCACTGCCTCCTAAAGCAGCAACTCTGCCCCGAGCAACATACAGGCATCCAGTTCCCGCGCTGCCCCCCTCATACCCCTGCACAGCACCAAGCCGGAGACCCCCTGCAGTGCCCAGGAGTGCAGGTACGTTTTACAGTGGAGGTTCTACCACCAAAGCTTCTTTTTTTTTTAGCTTCGGATTAATGAGGTGTCCTTTAAACTTGACTGACTTGCAGGTGCTGGCCGACTGGCTCCTCCACCTGCTCCACCTGCTCGTTCTCCAACCACAGAATTGTCCAGTAGAATCCCACCTCCTCCTCCAGCTCTGCCTCCAGCTCCACCCAACTTCTTGAGGAATGGACATCTGCACAGCCTGGGTAAAAACACTTAAATCATGATGAGCAGATCACTACCCAATCACAGTATCAGTTCTAAATTTATTTAACATAATTTACACATTTAAAATAACCAGGCGTGTCTGTAGCAGGTGGGGCAAAATAGATGAAGGGAAAAATTGGATAAATTAAATTTAAAATTAAATTAAAATAATTAGCACAATAGCACAATAAAGTTAGTGCTGTCACTTCACAGAAAGAAGGTCCGGTGTGTGTGTGAATGTTTGAATGTCCTGAGATGGGTTGGCCTCCTGTATGGAGTGTACCCCAGCCTGGGCCCATAGTCAACTGGGACAGACTCCAGCTTCCCCACAACCACAAATGGATAAAGCGGTTTGGGAAGTAGAAACAGTGTGTAATGGCAAAACATGGATATTGGAACAACAATATAATGAAAATGTATAATGATAATTGCCAATGAGAAAGTGATGTGCAGTACAGTGGGAGTGTAGCCAAAGACCTCTCACTTCCCAACAATAACCTTAATAACCAGGGAGACGGTTCTGCATCAGAGCCAAACCTGAGAGACTAAAGATGACATTTTCCCACAGGCCATCAGACTCCTCAACCAGGACAAAACATAACACACACACACGGCTATAACACGGGACACTTTCAACACACTCCAAGCCCTACACCTCTAAATTATTTTACATTTGCACATCTGATAATACAAGCTGTTTGCACTTTAAATACAATACACTTTATTTAAATAATCAATTCACTCCTATTATTCAGTACATATATAGTGTGTAAAGTTGTGTATAAATGTGTATATATGTATATATATATACATATTTTCTTTTATTTTAGTTTTATTGATCTCTATTTCTATTTACTTGATTTTCTGTTTCTATTCTGTATGGTCCACAGAGAACATCAGGCTACATTTCACTGCTGGTCATACTTGTATAACCTAGTATGTGACAAATAAATCATCTTGAATCTAGCTGGGTTTTCAGTGTAATTTTAAATCCAACAACTGAGCGAATAACTGCTAAGTTGGCACATGGATGTGGACTTGTGCCTGATAATAATGAAGTTGTCCTTGTTCTGACACCTGGTCTGAAAGATCTTGATGGATGGAAATGCCCACATTATGGTCTTTTCCACTGTCTTCACAACCCTCTGGATGCCTCTCCTGTCCTGTGCGACTGTGCAGTGGTTCTGATATACCACACAGAGACACCATCTGTCAGAACACTCTCTGTGGTGCCACGGTAAAGGTTAATGCTTATTCCACCTTTCTCAAGGCATCGTTAAAGGGTAGAGACATTGGTTTGCATTCATGGACCTAGTTGTTGCTGTATATGGCTGTATAGTGATGTATGAACAGTGAGCATTGCCTGAGCAGCCGCCTCCACTGTTGAGGGCCAAGTGTTGTTAACAATCTGTATCACTTGTTGCCTGATATAAATGGCAAGGATTAGTTCATTCAGTCGTAGGGACATCTTTGAGGAAATAATGATGCTGATTTCAGAGCTCCGGTCAGTAAATGGCAGCCTGATGTATGTTCCAGGGCAGCGTCAGAGAGATGGTGTTGGACCTGTTTGTTTGGTATGGAAACTGTAGTGAGTGTAAGGAGTTAGAGATAACACTATTTCTTTGTGCCATGGCCAACTTCATGCACTTCATGGCTGTAAGACAAGACAATTCAGACCTGTTACCTCAGTCTTCCTTGGTAATATCACAATGGCTGTCTCTTTGAAGCACACCGGCGGGTGGGGGACAATCCATCTGGGCCAGGTGCATTCCCTACTGTCACCCTCCTGGAGAATGTAGACTTAATACAAGTATTACATATTTTAGATTGTCTGACAGGAAGAGGTGTAGTCTGTGCTGACTTCTGCTGAGCTCTTGAGAAAGGAAACAAAACTGAAGAAGAGAGTTTTTAATATGTTGAAATTCACACCATTTTACTGATGATGAATGTTACTATCAGTGTCATAACAACGTGTAATACCAAATTGACCTGGAGTATGAGAATTATGAGAGTGGACCAGAGTGAGAAAGTGTGTTTTCTATAATAGTTATGCACATGTTATCACAATAGATGGAGGTCATTGGTTACACCCACTGAATGATCGAAATACTAACTCTAACTGAGTGGTTAGCATTAGCATTAGCTTGATTGCCATAAAAAAGTAAAAAATCGATTTAACAAGAAATGGAACAGAAACAACTGTCTTTAGTAGGTTGCTGGAACATGCAAAACCCAGAATACAGCAATTACCTGCTTAAGTAAAAGATCGTTGGACTCCAGTGATCCTTATAACTTACCAATAAACCGAGGAACATTGACACATGGCCTGGTATTTATCGTATTGCTGAAAGCAGAAATGCTGGACCAAGTTTTACTACTCAGTCCAACTGTGGGCGTGTGTTCTAATGAAAAAGTGACATCAGTGTATTTCCCCAATGACATGCCACAGCTTATACATGAGTTTTACAAACCTGGTGTTGGATGTATCTTGTTTAAATGGGACACATTCGCTATAAAAGTATAATTCATTTTGAATTTAAATGTACTGTTTACTGCAGTGACGAACAGTTCGAAAGTAACACAAAGCAAAGACAGATCAGTGATGATGTTCTATCACTTAAATGGTGCCATCGCATCCAGGCCCTTCAACTTTTTAGCCCTTTGTTACATTAAATTACATCCTAGTGTATAACACAAGCTCGAAAAAGCTCAATTTAACAAGTTTATTGTTGGATGGAAAAGATGAGTTTTTAATTTTTGTTTGAACAACTGGAGGGTGGGGGTACTGTACAGCGATGTCAATCATCCATCTACATGTAAATTCTTCAGTATAAAATTAGCAACAATGAAATGTTAAAATTATTAGACTACCTTTCTTCAAATCCTTAAAATCAGATCCGTAAACATCGCCGATTGCAACCTGTGATTGGATATTGCAGACTTTGCTTTGTGAAAGCAGCGACCTGGATCTTAAATTCTGCACCGTAGTTGTAGTGTCACTATCGGTGTAGAGTTGTCAAGTTAGATGCTTCTACTTCAGGTCTGTAAATTCAGTAAGGCTGCAGCTAATAACATGGGGCTTATCTTAGAGTTTTAAACATAAACGAGGATTTTCTGTGGCTTATAGAATGGGGCCTATAAGGTGGGATGGCCTATCGTTGGGGAAATATGATATATATAATGTAAATGGTCATGAAAATAAAGAAAACACATTGAATGAGAAGGTGTGTCCAAACTTTTGGCTTGTACTGTATATACACAGTATATTAGTTCATTATGATTTTAACCCTATATTGGGTTATACAAAGCCATAGAGTTTATTCTCTGCCTTTTTTCAGATGACTTTGAATCTAAGTTCCAGTTCCACCCAATTGAGGACTTCCCTCCACCTGAAGAGTTCAAGCCCTTTACAAAAATATATCCAAGCAAAGAAAACAGAGGTACAGCAAATCAGTACATACACACTACACACTGATATGACTGCACTAGATCATGAACGGCCACATTTTCTCAGAACCTTAATGGTCTGAACTGTAATTGTTCACATTTGACATAAATCTTGTGTTTAAAACCTTAAACTAAGCTGTGCACAAGATAAAATTGTGAATTATGAAGATAACGTCATAGTTAAAGGTGCAGTATGAATATATGGTTGAACTTGCTCTGTAGAGACTTCATTTACAAATTGACTAATGTCTAATTACCCACAGTGGCGTCTCAGCCTCCTTGCATGAGGACCCGCTTGGAATGAAAAGGATGAATGTCCTGCTCGGTGCTTACGTCATCAGACCTTATCTCATCCTCATCTCTGTTGATGAGGAGGAACGAACGTTCATGCTTGAATTAAGCTGATCTCTGAAGAAATGTAAGCAGTGTGTTGCCTCAATCTGTGAATTTTTGGTATAAACTGGAAAACAACAACAGCAATAAAAACATTTTAGACTCTTTGCAATAATGCACAGCAAACTAGCCTCTAACCAAAGCCATAGACCTCATTTTGGAAGAGCTTTCACATTCTTGGGATTTTAAGGTCACTGTCCATCTCTAAAGTACTTCATTCCTAACACTGACATATCAATGTCTTCTAGTGGATTATACAGTATCTGTTTATTTCTCTTACAGTGTCTTTATATGGGTCACTGCCATTGTTTCTGTTGGATATTCTAGCAGCTCTGGGACTGTGTTTAAGGAAAAATGAGGCAAACAAGGGGATGACTTGTTCTAGGACAAACAGCTGTTTTGAAAAAAGGGGGAAATGTTGTACAGTAATGTGAATAAAGTAGGAAAATGACTCTCCTTGCTTCCATTTTCAAAAAATCAGTTCAAAAACTTCAGTATCCAGCAGTATTCTCTCTAACCGGTGGATTTACAGACAGTGTGGACTAACAGAATCTTATTTATATTCTAATAATTCACCTGAATCTGTGTTACTAGATTTTAAGACTCGTGTTCATTTGACTGTTGTGGGAAGTGATGTTTCTATACATCATGTTCCATTTTCCCCACTCAGGAACACTGTAGTAAAGCATATACAACCACAATACTAGTTTATAGAGCTAATAGCTAAATATGATTTAATGCACAGCACAAATTAACCTGAGGACATGCAGTCGTAGGACTGTGTTTGTACTTTCTTTAGTCGAGGACCATTTTAAAGCTGAAACTGGATGCAGAGTATGGTGGTAGAGTTAATGGTAAAGGTTATTTTTGTCCCATATCTTGTTAGATTTCATACAAAATAAAATACTGAAAATGGCCTGACTGTTCAATGACAGAACGTCCCAAAATTACAGCCTTAAAGCATTAACAGACATCAGGACTGACTAAACTATTTAACTATTTAACATTCCCTTGTTCACACCACTTCATTTATATTCAGTAATGAGCTGACAATCAGGCAGAGGATTCTTTTTTTAATTTAGTATTAGTAAAACTGCGTAGGTGTGTTTGTTTTTTGTGTGTGACATTTCAAAGACAGAAGCAGCTCTTGCCGTTCACAATAAGCTTATGTATTCTGTATGTTTCTCTTAAGTTTTTGTCTGTGCCACATGGACAATGTAGTCTGAAGCTTGTCTGATCAAGCTGCACAAAGACATTATCAATAGACACTCTGGGAAACAGTGCCATCAGCTGGAATTAATCTGTGTGAAAACCGTTGTTATGACTCATGACTGAATAAATAATTGTCTAACTGAAGCAAATGCGTTTGAATCACATTATTCGACTACAGTGGTAGAAAATCGATCATTTGACTCATTTAATGATCACAATTCAATATACACAGCAGCAAAGTTACTTGTTATAAAAATGCATGCGATGGTGAAACGTTTTTTAGCCATGGCATGTACTTAAACATATTTTTTCTTTGGATTCCATGCAGCCCTGTGACTTTTCATCAATCTCACGACTTAATTAATGCTAATTTTAAAAATTGACGCTCTTCTCAAATCTGCAAAAACACCAAAAGAAAACCGGTTACATTCAGAACATGCAAAAATGAGACAAAAATGAACACATTCTTATTATAAATTACATTCACTATATTCATGTAACTGTTATCAGGCTCAGAACATTGTTACGGCCTCCGTAAGCCATAACCACCAGCAGCTGCCATTTTAAAGAAATTGGAGAGAGGGGTGAAGGTTCCAGAAATCCACATGTTCCAGCTTCTTCTCTGCACATAGTGGGTATGTTAGTGTGTAATAAGGAGTGAACATGAGCAACCATATCAGAAACTCCATAGTGAGAACATTTCACAATGAAACACTGGAGTTTTGCGGTTACGTATCTGTCGTAGTCTGGTGTGCATGCTCTTCCCTCCACATGCATGTGCCAGGAGCTCAGGTAAAGTACTTGCAGCCTGTAGAGTCAATAAGGCAGGAACTGGTGCATTTGAGCTGCCCAAATGTCCTAAGCAAATAGAAAGGGAGAGAACACAATACACTGGCCCTTAATTGTGTTGGTAAAACTGACAGTAACAAGACAATATTAATGATAATTGTGGACACATGAAATCTACGACTAAAATGGAACAAGGATGATCATTCTGAACGCTCAGTTACGCATCCACGAGTACGAGCAGAACAATTGTCTGTGATGAAATGTGATGTGAACCTCAGTGTGTATGAAAGTCTCCTTTCTACACGTCCACTTGTGTATGGATGTGCATGTGGCACATACCCTGGTAGGTAGGTCTTGCAGGTCTGATAGCCAAAGTCTTTTCCATCACACTCCTCAACCCCATCATGACGATAGCCATCACCACAGTGAGCTTTCTTACAGCCTACAGAGAAACAAACATGGATGCAAAAGATTGATGCTGTTGGTCTACATTTACTGTATTTACATTACATTTACGTTACTGTATCCTCTGTATCCAAAAAGCTAGTATGAATAATGACCTACCCACACAATTGTCTGTAACCACCTTATTTCCGTCGTCACATTCCTCTCCATTTAGTGGCTGAACTTCTCCATCGCCACACAACCACAAGTCTCCTTTCGCTCTCTCTGTTGATTGGAATGGGAGCAGCTGTGAAAATAAAAAAGTAAATAAATAAATACATGATGTTTTAAAATAAATGTAATCTAATGTAGTTCTACCTACTTCCAGTCATGTGTTGAACCACTGAGCAGGAAGAAAGCTTTAGGGTAGGTGGAGCAGGCTAAATGCCCATATCCTACAATTTTCCTGTATTTATTTTTTTTCCTTGAGGTCCATTTATTACATTTGTGTGTGATTATTTACCACAGTCATAATTCATTTCTAAATTACTTAACATCCTGTTTCTGTATGCAGTTTGTGATACATTCGCTGTACTGTATTGTTCCTAAGTCTGTGGTCACCAGACTTAAAACTCTCCTTATAATTTCTAAAGGGCTAAACTGCTAAATGTGTTAAATGTGTTGGGTGATGTTTTAATTTGCTCATCATGTCAAATCCTTTCAGGAAGAGGTCAGGTCTCCAAACTGATTTCAAAGATTTTACAAGACAGAGAGTTATAATTACAGTTTTATTGGTTTTTGTGGAAAGGCAAAAAATCTCCTCTTCGAATGGGATCCCAGAGAGAGAGAGACAGAGGAAAAAAGATAGAAAAAGAAGTTGGGACTCAGACGTCCAGATGGATTTTTATGTCTGAGTCCACGTGAAGATTGGGTGTGTGGTTTTAATGGAGGTGGACATAAATGGGCTTATAATGGGCGTGTCAATGGGTGTGTCATGGGCGTTTCAATGGGTGTGTTGAGAGCAATGTGACATGACGCACACTGACGCATATTGACGTTTGTTGACGCATGCTCCTGATTTGTGTGTGTGTAAATGAGATTGTGTGTGTGATCTGTTTTATGTTCGAAAGAGAACAGAACATTTTGTTTATGATAACACGAAGCTGTGCTGTGTTGCAGTCTTTGTCAAAAGGCCTTAGAACTGTTTCTTATGGCCTATAGTGATTCACAAATGTTTCCAGTTCTGTTACCCAAGAAACAACATGGGTTTTCTGACAGTGAATTCAAAACAGATTAGTTTCCATATATTGACTGTGTTGACTGTTCGGACTGGGAAGTGAATGGTATATTCTGAAAATTATTTTTTTTAAAAAGGAAAAATCCATGAAATGGGTATACAGGATACAAGAATGGCTGTGATGGACACAAACTGTTCAAATTGGTAAACGATGTACCTGAATGGGCTGCCATCCCTCTGTGTCTTTAAAGTAGAGAGATTTCTGATCCTTGCGGAAGGCGAGAGCATTATCTGTGTGCAAGTTATTCAGTTCCTTCTCACTGTTTACCACGAATATCTATCAAAAACAACACACACAGTAATGAAGTTAATGTATGATGAGTTATTGAGTGATTGAAATATTAAAAGTAATCATTTAAAAAGTTCTGATGTCGAAAAGTGTCTAGACACACCTTTTGATTGGTAAATTCAGTTTTAAGTGAAGCCATTAATGATACAGGTGTTTAATTGCACACACAAAGGCAGCAGAGTATTTGTAGGCTGCAAGCTCACCGCTGAGACTTTATCATTGTTGCCCCTGCGCTGCAGTGATGCGCTACCAGGCCCGTTCGTATTAAAAGGCAAACTGCAGTCACACTCTCCAGGAGGGCCTGGGGTCCCCTTCTCCCCTTTCTCTCCAACCATAAACAGCCCTGTACATCACACACATATTCATACATTCACAACCCACACAGGTGCACAATGATTTTATTCATTCTTTCGTTGTCGGAATGTCTGGTCACCTGAGGCAGGAGCTCCAGGAGGGCCTGGGTGTCCATTAGGTCCTGGAGGGCCAGAAGGCCCCATTGGCCCTATTGCACCAGACTGTCCTTTAGATCCCTTTATCAACACAAATACACACAGGCACACACAAGTCTTATCTTTATGTTACTAAAAATGTTATTCTAGTTTTTCAATCTGATTGGCTCAGCTGTGTTTGAAGGCAATGTAGATTTACATATGATTGGACAAATTTACATTTACCGCATTTGGCAGATGATCTTATCTAATGTACAGGGGGCTTTGTTGTCTACAGAGCAAATGTCCCTTAGTAAACCTTAGCTTTAAGTCCACTTAGGCTGTGAAAATAACTGTCCACACAAAAAACTATGCCAAAGCAACAGGTGGCGATGTAACGCTAAACCATAAAGGAGGGGGTGCAGGGGACGGAGCAGGGGAGTCATTAATGTTTCAGATAGGCCGATGCACACAATCATGGCTCGTGGTGTGATGTCCAAGGAGATGTATTATGAAAATCTGCACTTTCATTGTCCACACACCTTGGATCCAATCTCCACCTTGGAAGGCGTGTTCGAAAATCTCAATTTTCAGGGAACAAAAAGGACGTTTATTTGTGGACCGAAGGCCAAAACGTACAGAAAAGGCTAAGTTTACAAAATACCCAGCTACAAGTGGACGGGGCCTGAGATCCTACCAGAGCTGAGCTAGACCTTTATATTGTTAGTTGTAAGAAAGTTTGTTAGTCTGAGACATTAAGTCATTGTTCTTTGTGCTCTTTGAAGAGGTGTGTGTTTGAAGACGGCAAGAGACTCTGCAGTTCTCAGTTCTAAAGGTCAAGGGCCAGAACTGAGAAGAGTCTTGATGTCGGTCTTTGATTTTTGAGAATGGTGGGGGAGTCCAGACAGGATAAGCATGACCTGTGACCTGTGGTTAGATTATTGCAGATAGGTAAGCAAGGGCTGGACATTTTTTGGCTTTGTCGGCAAGCATTAATGTTTTAAATCTGATGTGGGCAGCCAGAGGACGCCAGTGAAGGGTTCGCAGCTGAGCAGTGGAGTGTGAGAACTTTGGTGTATTGAAGACCAGATGTTCTGAATCTGAAGTGACATCTGAGCAGCGCACATCAGCTGACATCTGTGTTAAATATGTGCTATTAATGAAAGAATCATTGTCCATTATGTGACTTGGGTTTGTTTTATACAAACGAAATGTTCATAATAATTATTAACAATAAAAAATAATCAAAATGTATTAGAATTGTTTATTGAAATACAGTATATATGCCTTGCTCCACTATGCTACCGCCACATCCCTGCTGCAATGTATAGCATTGAATAGATTATTGCTTTAATTACTGAGCCATCAAAAGACTGCTACCAGTTTTGTTTCCGGGGAGAGAAAGCATTTCATGTGAAACTCCAGGTTAGGAATTCAACAAGCACTGAAGCTCTAGAGCACATGTGTCAAACTCAAGGCCCCGGCGTGTAATTATATCCGCGAGATCATTTGATATATTATTGTTATATTAATGGCCTGGCGCTAGTAACAGGATAAACTACAGTTCCCATAATGCAGCGTTTCAGCTGCCGTGCCGAACACTTCCCGTGTTAATCAAGTCTAGCTTATTATGCTGCAAGTTATTGCGAATCTAGCCCTCACAATGCCGAAGAGAAAGGTTGATTCTGAAAACAGCCTTTAAAAATCGATGGGAGGCTGAGTGTACCATATATCTTCTAATAGTAGCTGGGGCTACTATTTAAAAAATTATTCTGACGACCAGGCGTTTAATAAAGACAGGCGTTTTTTGCTAATAACGCTACCAGCACCGGCCTGAACCAGCTTGAACCAGCTTGAACCAGCCTGAACCATCCTGAACCAGCCTGAATCAGCCTGAACCAGCCTGAACTCTGCACGAATCCCCTGCCGAACGCGAGGAAATGCAATAAGCTCCAAACACATATGTATACATTACATTTTCCTTTCCATCGCTCAAACGGCTTCCCTTTGTGAGACTAGATGAGGTGTGTTTCTCATGGAGACAGCGTGGGGCAGTGCCAGGGGTGGAAAAGGGGCGGAGCTAGAGTTCGTTTTGGCCTACGGAAAGCGCAGTGGGTCATTTCAGATTGCCGTTTACAAGAGAACGCAAATTTTATTTATGTTTCCAGGTTTTTTTATGCAGCATGTTCATATTTTGAATTTGTATAATTTTGACAGTATATATTTTTATGGAGAGCAAAATCTTTTGGGATATTTAAAATTTTATTTTTTATATAAGATGAAATATAAGTAAAGAAATTTTAATATTTGTTCTTTTAATATTTACTTTATTTCTAACTTGTATAATTTAGACAGGATATATTTTTATGGAGAGCAAAATATTATAAGTTATTTAAGGTTTGAGTTGATTTATTCCGGAATAATATTCCTGTCTGTTTTTATTCGTATTTATGTTTTAAAAAGTTTAAAAGTTTTAAAAGTTTAGTTTTAGTGTGTTCAATAAATGTTTATCCTGTTCGGCCCGTGGCGTAAAGTGTGTGGATTTTGGCCCCTGTGCAATTGAGTTTGACACCCCTGCTGTAGAGGAGTAACAGGGGCTCATTGACCCATATAGCAAAAGCATGTACGAGCTAAATCCACAGTCATTAAGTAACGGCATATATACTCTGAGCTGTGTAACATTACACCATTAGACTATTGAAATATAAGAAACTGTCAGTCATGCCTGTCCACTCCTCAGATAACTCACCCCCACCTGCTTCACACACACACACACACACACACAAACTCAGAGGCAGCAACAAACTTCATTTAATTTATGTTTGGATGTAGGAATTTATGTGAGAATATAAACAAACAGGAATGTGTCAACGTTTATCACAAGTTCACAAGTAGGACAGAAACTCAGTATGCAAGTGTGTGTGTGTGTGTGTGTGTGTGTGTGTGTGTGTGTGTGTGTGTGTGTGTGTGTGTGTGTGTGTGTGTGT
>JBBIGC010152917.1:0-17906 GCA_037576955.1 Lepidarchus adonis
ACTGACACCCCAGGCAACAGAATTACCATTCTGCTTGCCTAACTTTCAGAACAGGAAAAAAAAAAAAAAAAAAAAAATAAGAAATTCATAAATATATCAGAACATTACTTTTCTTAAAAAGTTAAAACAAATACAAATAATCTTCCCAAAATCTACCCTTTTAATGTTTTGTATTTCTCCCTTTAGTTTAGAATTCTGAAATGATCAACAAAGTCTAAAAGACTATCAGGACATCTGTATAATCTATAAATCTAAATCTCAGAATATAATTAGTGCTGCAGGGGGCAATACACTGTATTAAGAACTGGGGTATGTAAACTTTTGATCAGGGTCATTTAGGTAGTTTGTGTTGTGATTATGATTGTAAAAGAGTATTATCATTCATATTCTCTGAAAAATAGTTAAGAAATCATAAATTCTGAGAATAATGTTAATGGACAAGCCAAAGTCCTGACCTTAATCCAGAAGAAATGTTGGGAATGGACCTGAAGTGAGCAGTTCATGTTTATGAATGTGTATCACAATAAAAAAAAAACACTGTTATGTGTTTATTATACAATTTACTATACATGTAGGCAAACCAGAAAGTGTCTGAATTGCTCGTCGTCAGTGATGAAGTAATGAGTTCTGAACTATACTGTTGTGGAAAGACCTACGTTAAGTGATTGGTCCATGTGAGGAACCCAATTAACATCCTGGTTTGATGCTGGTCAATGTGCAGGACTGATCAACAGGTCCCGTAAATATTTAGTTAAAGTCTGTATAAGGAGGTCACACTGCATACTGAAAGCACATCATTTAATCCTTAATAAGTACATGATCAAATATAATAATAATCAGTTGGTGTTTTAGGTGACCCTCAGAAAAATATAGAACATTTTAAAGTGTTCACGAACTTTCAAGCAGTTCCTTGTACCTGTTCTTGCTGTATTGCAACTTAAATAGTTCAAAGTGGAACTGGTTTCATCTCGCAGTATTTCTACATGAAAACACAAGTGCTTTTAACCAAAAACTGGACACAGTGCTACCTAGTGAACTGGCTACTGTCATCTAGTCTATGGAACCTCTATTACAACACAAGTCCATGAGGGATCAGATGTTTTCTTTAGTCCCACATGCAGACATACTTCTGTCATATCGTGTGTATTTCTTCATTCTCCTGTGTCTGGCTGAAGCTCTTTTGCAGGAGTATGAGGATTTCCCCTGTGCGCAGGGTTTAGTTAGAGGGCAGCTTGGCCGCTTGGCTGCTTCAGCACTTACCCATGTAGAATATGCCCACAGTTCACTCTTCTGCACCATCAGGGACTCCCTCAATATTTCATAGACTTGTGTGCTGGGATGCCCCTCCATTTCTGGGAGCTTATGTAATAGGAAAGCAAGGCAAGCTGAGTAGGAGTGAGCCAAAATGGAGAGATCTCTGTTGGAATGCTTTGTGTCTCTGAATGTTTTATAAGGGAAGGAAAACGGCAGCATCTTCACATGCAAGGCTGATTGTGCCTCGGCCTTGGTGATTCAGATGCTGCCTGCTTTAATGTGGTGCTGTTCTGAGATTTGCCCCAGTCACACTTTCACCCCCCTGGAGAGAGGAAGTTGAAAACCTTTTTATCTCATTTTAGAACTGGAATTCATTTTCAGGCAGCAAAAGCAATTAGCAGAAAGTGGAATAACAAATGACTTATAGGCTTAATGACCACAGGGATATGGACTTAAATAAAGCACACATTACATACAGTAGGGGTGGGCCACAATATCGATACAGCAATATATTGTCGTCCTTGCTTACGCGATATGATAATCAATACTTTGGAGGCAAAATCAATATTTTAATGACCAAACATTTGCCCCCAAGTTGACTCACTGGCGTCACTACCTCTTGTCTCCTCTGGGTGGCGCTGCTCAACTGAGTGCAGGAGATTTGGGTGAGAGCTGAAGAAGTCATTTCAACAGCTTGTGTTATGCTCTAAACTTTCAAACTGCAACAGTTTGGGGCAGTGGTGGCCTAGTGGTTAGGACTTTGCCCCTGAAATCAGAAGGTTGCAGATTCAAGTCCCAGCCCGGGCACCACTGCTCCCCGGGTGCTGTTGATAGCTGCCTGCTGCTCCACGTGTGCATGTGTGATGGGTTAAATGCAGAGGACAAATTTCTTTATGGTGACTGTGTGTGTTCACAATGACAGGAAATCACTTTCAGTTAGTTGCAAGAAAAAACATTGGCCACATTTAAATCTAAATTCTTTGGCTTTTAAAACATTGGAACAGAGAGGGGATTATTTTGTGACAGTATCTCTGTACATTTCTTTCCTGCACTTATTCGGCATTGTTTGGATGATTCTACCAGCACCCGATCAAAGTGAATAAGTTATTAAGGGTTATTGAGGGATAATAAGTGGCTTTGTTTTAACATATTGCTGCGTTTTCAGTGCTAAAGCAACACGCACGTGTACATTGCCAGTAATAATAAAAGAGAAAAACTAGTTTTGTACAAATACATGTGCAGTATAATGTGTGATTTGCACATGAAGATACATTTATGCAATATAGAGAAAATCTGTACGAGCTGAGAGAATGTATTACGTTGTGTGTTTTGTTGCATGTTTCATTTGGAGCAATGCACTGTGTAGTTTTTGTTTGACTATGTTAATAGCATGATGCTAACGCTACTTGCCAAGTGACAAAGGGGAACAGAAATAAAGCCCTGAAGTTGAAGTAGCCGTTGCTCTGCGCTTCTGACCGTAGTTGCATAGCAAATATGGGAACAGTGACATTAGCATCGCTGTAACTTATGTAAATTAATAACACACCACCGTGTTACTGTGTTATATCGATATGTAATTGTCGTGCGATATATCATTGCAAAATCGCGGTATCACGATATTATCGTTATTGTGGGCCACTTATTGTGTATTGTATAGTGAGATGCCATGCGATTCCCAGCCCAAGCGTACAGCCATATTGAGTCCTGAGTTAAGAGACGCAGACACTTTTTGGGGAACCTGCATGGAGACACTGTCAAAGGAAAATTTAATAATTGCCCTCATGTAAAACATCTGAGCAATATCCTCTGAAATGTTTATCTGTTCCCTGAAGTGGTGCAGCAGCTGTGAGGTTAATTACAACCTGAGACTATTATAATGCTCATGGATATAATGGTATTTTTAGGCTAAATTAGATTTTTCTGTAAAAGTGATTATTTGTCCCTAAAGGGACACTATGCATTCAACAAGATTATGCACATATTAAATACAGACAGTGCAGTATAGTATAATGCACAAGTAACTTTTTTGTTATTGTGAAAGCTGCTATATGAAATGATGATGGTGATGATGATGAGTATTATTATTATTATTATTATTATTATTATTATTATTATTATTATTATTGAAAACATAAAATGAGTGCATGTGTTTAAATAAAAATATTTTATTTTACAGTTTATAATGCTTTTTGTTTAAATATTGTTTTTAAAAAGTATTTTTAATATTATTTATATGAAATAGATACATGTAATAATGTGTGTGTGTGTTTGAGACAGAGAGAGCGGCATCATATTTAGTATCTAAAAAATGGTTTGTAATCACTTTCCAGCTAATAATTCCAGCTGCATGAGTATAGTTTCGACATCCAAAGTCCTTTGTTTCTGTACTTGCAATATGTTCTTTCTTTATCCATAATTCTTCCTGCAGAAAACAGTAAGTTCTTCTGCAAGGCAAGTCCAGAGCACTTCTCTTATGTGTGTTCATCATTGGGTCACAACACCTCAATGGACTGTTTATAATTTCAAGAATTTTTCTACAGGCAGATTTGAGAAGTGTTCATCCCAAATACCACCCTCACATCTCTTGCCACAACACGCCGGACAACTGCCTGCTCACTGTGCTTTTTAGCTAGAACATTACAGTGCAGGATTTAGCTTCTCAATTGGACGAGGATGCCACATAATTTACATAATAGTTCAAATTAATTGAAAATTTCACATAAAGGCTGATAATTCAAACAAAAAACATTTTAGATTATTAACATTAAAGATATAGAGATATAGTATTTTATTGTTTGTTTGGTTGAAATGTAATAAGGGATTGAACTGGGAGAGAGAAATAAGGGTTGTGTGCATGTGTTGCAGCGAGCTCTCCTGGAACAGAAGCAGAAAAAGAAACGTCAGGAGCCACTGATGGTGCAGTCAAACCTGGATGGGCGCTCGCGGACCCGCAGGACCAGACAGTCTGAAGAGCAGGCGCCGCTTGTGGAATCCTACCTAAGCAGCAACAGCAGCACCATCTACCATGGTACGAACATCTGGTACAGCAGGACATTTTTAACAACATTTTTTTCTCCATTCTAATTTAGGGACAGATTCTCTTACTCAAAGCTTTTGGACAACCACTATTATTACTGATTATGCAGTACCATTCTAATACTATTCTAAAGACTTTCTTAAATTTCTTCATATAAAACTCTTTGTTGTTTCAACATTATTTTTAATCTAAGAATTTATGCAACGCACTGCACTAAATCATATTTTTATAATGAAACTGTAAGGGACGGCGCCCGAGTTGGCGTTGGGTGACGTTTATTGAACTTCCCCTTGCTGGGTGAGGGGTGCGTGTTGGTGTAGAGAGCCTGCTGGTTGTTTCCTGTGTTGTGAGGTTGTGCATGTGTTCTCAACACGCTGCGTAGTTCCCCTGTTCTGACTGTTGAGTGTTTGCAGGCGGTATCTTGTAACCCAGGGACTGTTCTAGACTACCGGCAGCCACAGCAGTGCTCCCTGCTTGTTACCATCTCTCCCCTAACATCACGCCATCATTCAAGCACACTAGCTGCTCCCTCGCTGTTTTTGCTTTCCACCTCTTTTCGACGGAGGGTAGCACACTTGTATCAAAGCGCAGGACATGCCCGTGTCCAGCTTTGATCAGCACTATTTCTGGCTAGGGCGGGGTATGGCACGAGTGTGTTCCTCTGCTTTCATTTCCCTTTTCACGGGGCCCTGTCATTCTGTCTCGTGTGAATGCCGCCGTTAAAGAAATATGCTGTTGGTCAATATTTTGCAGTAAAATTATTAGGATTTATGTACAGTTTACATAATATAATATAATATAATATAATATAATATAATATAATATAATATATTTTATATAACATTGATATAGAAAAGTAATAATAATAATAACTAGCAGGGTAAAAGATACCCAGAGAATAATAGTTTTAGGAAAACTAAATGAAACTAAAACTAGGAACAGGCAATAGAGACAAACACTATGACTATGTAAACAATAACAGACTCGGCACTGGAAAAAGTGACAGAATGACTGATGATATGTGTGATATGATCACAGCATATTGTGACATAACATTGATATATTATTCAACTCTATTTTGATGGCTAGTTTATGATATTTTAAACTGCATTGTACGATCGTACACTAATATGACACAGAATCCACAGATATTTGCTTCAGTAATTTTTATTTTATTTCTGGCTGCAGTTTAATTGAGGTAAACGTCATAAGTCACGTGAGTGCACTCTTGCTGTCTATGAATGCTGCTGCTATATTTGTACGGAAATACTGTAGCATCATTGTGCAAGGTTCATTGTGCTTGATGGAGACAGAAGGTTCAGAACAATGACAAGGAGGTATGTTACAGGTGCATGTCTAGTAAAATCTATGAAAGAAAAGTATCAGAAAGCATCTCACCTGCATCTTTTTACACTGCTACCATTTGGCGGGCAGCACAGGAGGCTCAGGGCAGCTTCTTTCTTACAAACACTGTATATTTGGCTATAATGTACATACAGTATAACATTTGTTTATACTGTATATATGACACTCTTCTGCTCTGCCCACTCCTATTTATAATTTATTCAATACAATGTACATACAGTATCTCACAAAAGTGAGTATACCCCTCAAATTTTTGTAAATATTTTATTATATCCTTTCATGGGACAACACTGAAGACATGACACTTTGATACATTGGAAAGTAGTCTGTGTACAGCTTGTATCACAGTGTAAATTCACTGTCCCCTCAAAATACACAGCCATTAATGTCTAAACCCTTGGCAACAAAAGTGAGTACACCCCTAAGTGAAAATGTTGAAATTGTGTCAAAAGTGTCAATATTTTGTGTTTAGTTTCCAGCACTGCCTTAACTCTTGGGAATGGAGTTCACTAGAGCTTCACAGGTTGCCACTGGAATCCTCTTCCTCTCCTCCATGATGACATCACAGAGCAGGTGGATGTTAGAGACCTTGTGCACCTTCACCTTCCGTTTGAGAATTCTCCACAGGCGCTCAATAGGGTTTATGTCTGGAGACATGCTAGGCCAGTTTTGGGGGTATGTTTGGGTTGTTATTATTTCGGAATACTTCCCTGTTGCTTCATTGAGTCACAGTACATGTTGACATTCATGGTTTCCACAATGAACTGTAGCCTCCCAGTGTTGGCAGCACTCATGCAGCCCTAAACCATGACACTCCCACCACCATGCTTGACTGTAGACAAGACACAAATGTCTTTGTACTGTACTACTCACCTGGTTGCCACCAAACATGCATGACACCATCTGAACCAAATAAGTTTATCTGGTCTCATTAGACCACAGGACATGGTTCCAGTAACCCCTGTTCTAAGTCTGCTTGTCTTTTGTTTGAGGGCTTTTTTTGTGCAATATCTTTAGAAGACGCTCCCTTCTGAAACAACAGCCATGCAGACTAATTTGATGCAGTGTGTGACGTATGGTCTGAGCACTGACAGGCTGATGCACCACCCCCATAGAAATGCTGGCAGCTCTCATATGTCTATTTTCAGAACAAGAGCATGTGCACTCAGCTTCTTTGGTCGACCATGGCGAGGCCTGTTCTGAGTGGAATCGTCTCATAGCTTAGGCCATCTTTATGTAGAGCAACAGTTCTTTTTTTCAGATCCTCAAAGAATTCCTTACCTTGAGGTGCCATGTTAAACCAGTGACCAGTATGAGAAAAATAACGCCAAATTTAACACACCTGCTCCCCAGTCACACTAACACTTACACTAACATGACACATGTTAGTCACATGACACCAGGGAGGGAAAGGGGCTAACTGGGCACAATTTGAACCTTTTCAATTAGGGGTGTACTCACTTTTCTTGCCAATAGTGTTTTTATTTATTTTGAGGGGACAGCAAATTTACACTGTTATACAAGCTGTACACTGACATTGTATCAAAAAGTCATCAGTGTTGTCCCTAGAAAAGATATAATAAAATACACAATGTGGCCAAAATTATTTGCTCACTCATCAAAATCATTAAATCCAGGTGTTCCAATCACTTCCATGGCCACAGGTGTATAACTTCAAGCACGTAGGCATGCAGACTGCTTCTACAAACATTTATGAAAGAATGGGACCTATGCAACAAGTCCAGTCATTAAATTTCCTTGCTACTTAATATTCCATTGTCAACTGCCAGTGGTATTATGACAAAGTGGAAGCAATTGGGAACGACAGCAACTCACCTTTGGGATGAATTAGAGCAGAGACTGTGAATCAGACTTTCTCGTCCAACATGTCTGACCTCAGAAATGTGCTTCTGAAAGCACTTCTAATCATTGTGGAACGCTTGCCCAGAAGAGCTGTTACAGCTGCAAAGGGTCAGCCAAGGTCATATTAAACCCTATGGATTAAGAATGGGATGCCACAAGGCAATTCTGCTTAGATGCTAACTGCATTTAATTTGCTCTTTACTAACACTCTGCACAATGATTAAATATAATATAATATAATATAATATAATATAATATAATATAATATAATATAATATAATATAATATAATATAATATAAAAAATATAATAACAATATGGCCAATTCATCAGTATCTTCATATGTTTTTTCGTAAATATGTTGAGAAAGGCCCTAAAAAGGGGGCAGCATGCTGATGCAGGGGTCATCGCTGTGGCTTTACAGCAAGAAGGTCCTGGGTTGGATCTCGGGTCACCACACTTCCTGTGTGGAGTGTACAAGCTCTCCCTGTGTTTGCATGGGTTTCCTTTCAGGTGCTCCAGTTTTCTTGTGGTTTCCTTCTCTTGGGGTTTAAGTTGGCTACTCTAAATTGCCCAGAGGTGCGAGAATGTGTGTGGATATTTGTTTGTCTGTGTGTCCTGTAATGGGATGGCCTCCTGGCTGGATGGGTGGTGCAAAACTGGCTGGAAAACAGCTTGAATCTGTGTGAAGGACAAAATGTACCAAGGGCACCGAGCCATTATTCCTACTGATATTTGCGTTGACATAGCCATATCGATTCTGGCTGCTAGAGTAGTGGCTTGGGAAGGCTGGTGATTGGAAATGGAAATGCAGCATGAACTTTTCAACAAACAGTGCTCTGATTCTTCACACAGCAGGGGACAGTTGTGTCAGTTATCCAATTGATTTCCAGCCTGGACCACTCACCGTTAAACAAGCTGTCTTCTCAGTGCCATTTCATTCTTGACCCACCTAAATTAAGCCAGTGGCATCACTTCAGAACTGTGCTACTAAGCATTGCTTTGTTCTTTGTTTGGGATCTGGCAGAATATGTCCCCTATGTCCAACAATAACCTGACATTTCTACAGTGGGTGTCATAGGTTAGTCATATGTGTAATAGTGCCTGGTCAGACTAGTAGTGGAATTAGTGCTCTGACCTCCACAGATGTGTTTTTTAAATATTTTTATATACTTTATATTTCCACTGTCATGTGACCTTATGTACAGGTGTATTTATATTTCTTTAAAGCTATTGATTCTAAAAATGTGATGATGTGGATTGATTGATGCATTGCAGTCACTTTCTCTGATAATCACTAGGTCTTTATGATTTTTAAAAGAGTAAATAGCATGACATTTTCTTGTTAAAAATGCAACTCAGACCTAATCCTTTCCTTATACTCTCTTCAAGCATATCTAAAAAAGAATGAAAATATCATGAAAAAGGTAAATATTACTTGATATTTCTTTCAAAAAGTGAAATCCATATATTATATATATTCATTACACATGGGGAAGATTGCTGACTTTACAGATGTCCAGAAGACAGTCATTGACACCCTCCTCAAGGAGGGTAAGCCACAAAAGGTTATTGCTAAAAAAAGCTGGTTATTCACAGAGTGCTGTATTCAAGCATATTCATAGAAGTTGAGTGGAAGCAAAAAGTGTACAGATTATTGTTATATGCTTTGTTGAGGTGCTGTGGAATACAGCTATGGATTTCTGTGGGGAATCATGGAGTATTATATAATTTCTTGGTCTGTGGGAATTTAAGCTGTATAAAAGGCTTGGACAGTAAACCTGCAGCAGTGGGAAGAGCACTTGGAGGAAACCCATCCAAAAATAGGGAGAGATTTAACACTCCGCACAGAAAGGTGGTTCTCGCCTCACATCAAGAAGGTCCTAGGATTCAATTCAAATCAAAATTAAATTAATTAATTAATTTAAATTAATTTATTGTCACATCACGTTACTGGTACATTAGTACAGCACACGTGAGTGAAATTCTTATGTGCAAGCTTCATAGTACAGTAGTATACAATATAAGAGTATAAAAGAAATAGAGAATAATAAATATATGCACATGAATATGCATGTATATGCATGTGTTAATCTGTTTATGTACACAGTTGTGTAAGTGAGCGTATGTATGTGCATATGGAAACACATTCAGACTGTTGCAATATAAAGGGAGGCAGTATGAAGTGCAAATATGCAGTATGGGTTGCAAATATGCAGTACGAAGTGCAAATATGCAGTATGGGTTGCAAATATGCAGTATGAAGTGCAAATATGCAGTATGGGTTGCAAATATGCAGTACGAAGTGCAAATATGCAGTATGAAGTGC
Source organism: Lepidarchus adonis (assembly GCA_037576955.1). Lineage (NCBI taxonomy): Eukaryota > Metazoa > Chordata > Actinopteri > Characiformes > Lepidarchidae > Lepidarchus > Lepidarchus adonis. The sequence continues at coordinate 9,848 of JBBIGC010152917.1, forward strand.
AAATATGCAGTATGAAGTGCAACCTGACAGCTTCAAAGTTCTGGAATAATCTTTACCTACATCAATGACTGTCATACTCCATTAACTCTTTTAAGAAGCTTTTTTAATTTAATCATACTATTTTTAGTGTTGTTTTACATTTTATACTGATATTAAATGTGTCTCTTTTATTTTCTGTTATTGTATTTGTGATTTTTTTAATTTAATGTGTTATTGTATTTGTATTTGATATTATGACATTTTATTTGTGATTGTTTTATGTTTTATTTTTTGTGATTCTTTTAATTTATTTCATTTTATATGAAATATTTTATGTTACTTACATTTCTGTTATTTTATTTGTGATTTTAAAATGTTTTTGTGATTATTTTATTTATAATTTTATTGTTTTGTGTTTACTTCTTTTTCTATTAATGTCTATGAAAAGTGTTTTAATATGGACCTTACTTTCACTTTGTAATGCATGAACACAATGTTTGATAAGAGAAGTATCCCCATTTTTTTTTTCAATATATCTAGTTTGACAATCACCTTGCCTCAACCTGATTAAGTGTGGGGCAATTTTTACAGAGATCTTCTCAGTTCCTCACAGCACATATCATATTACGCAAGCCACTTTTCTTTCTCCATAAAAAAATTTGTTTGTAGAATTTCCCCTTTCTGTCACTCACTTACATTGTTCCAAAATTCAAGCACCCTATCTCTTTGTGGTTTTTGGTCCATGACTAATCCATTAATCCTTTTGTGCGGTTTGACTGGCAGCTTGAAGTTGGTTATACAACTTAGGCACTGAGTGTGCGTATGGGCTAAAAGTTTTGCTGAACTGCTCCAAGATTTGTCAAAAACTGATATTTAGAGAAGTTTCTCAGATCTAGTTTTAAAGGCAGCAAACTGTTATTATCTGAGCTCATCTGTACTAAAAGAAACTGCAAACATGGGCTGTAGTCAGATGAGTCCACATATCAGCTTGGTTTTGAGAAAAACTGACTTCAAGTTCTTTGTACCAACAATAAACCAGATCATTATCAGTGTTATCAGTGAAAGATGCAAAAACCAACATCTGTTAGTGCATGGGTGTGAAGGTTCTATTGACGGAGATGTATTTGAGGGTTTTAGAGAGACATTTTCTGAAATCAAGACGGCATGTTTTCTCGTCAAGTCCATGGTTATTTCAGCAGGACAAACCCATGCCTCATTTTATACATTTACAACAGCGTGGATTCATAGACACTGAGTTTGTGTGCTTGACTGCTCTGCTGCTAGTCCAGATGTGTTTCTTATTGAAAATGTATGTAGCTTCATTAAGAGGAGACTCAGACTACAGAATGTTGAGCAGCCTTGTGTAAAGTAAAATTGGGCAAAAATAAGAGAAAATGCAAGATACTGATACACAGCAATATGCAATAATGCATTCCCACTAGCAGAAAGTATGAGATAATATGGTCATATTTTCTTTTTTGAGCAAAAAATTGTTTCTTTTTATGTAATATAAAAGAACATTCCAGGTATTTTTGTACATTATTGTATGTAAAAATGTTTTTCTTTGAAGGCACAACAGTTTGCCTTGTGTCTTCATATCAGAATGAGTTTTGAATCAGCTCCATCACAGTTAAATATTTGCTCAATCAGGCAATCCTTCCCCCTCCCTTACTTAACCTATGAAACTCTTTATTAACTCTTCAGTTCATTTTTAACAGTAACTGCATTCTTCCTTTTCCCTCTTCCCTTTCATTACTTTCAATCTCCGTCACACTCTCCCTGTTTCATCTTTCCTGCTCTGGCTCTTCCTGTCTTTCCTCCCATGCCTCTATGTGAAGTGCAAGAAGCAGAGCAAGAGGAGGTCAAAGCTGTAGCAGAGGTTCAGGCTCCTCGCTCGGCTAAAAAATCCAAGCCTCCCACACCTACCCCTCAGATGGGCAGCGCCAAGAAGGAGAAAAGGGGCAAGCACAAAGGTCAGCCGCACAATCATGCTTTTATATACCCCTGCCATAGACAAACCCAGCATGTGTGTGTGTGTGTGTATGTGTGTGTGGGGGGGGGGGTTCTGCATGTTTTGGTCAATGTTCTGTAGAGGTTTTAGAACCAGAGGCTACTGTTCCATGTACAAGAATGTAAAGACCTGGTGCATGAAGTAACAGTGAACTGGTTCCCATGGTGATGCACTGTGTCACTATATAAACCCAATTTCCCCAAAAGTTGGGTTTATATAATGGCTTTAACATACAGCACAGCAGTAAATGCATTGGAGACATGACATCTCATGGCGCTCACGTACTGTATTACTATAATGCATTTATTAGGCATTCAACTGTGTTCTACTACCGTATGGGACAGAAATACACTCATAAAAAAAGGCCAGTGACATAACCATGAAATTTCATAAGTTAAGTATGACATAAGTTGAGGACCCCTGGTGTGTATATATATAAAAAAATAAAAAAAATAAATAAAAAAGAAAATAGTGTATATATATATATATACACACATTGCTAACAGGTTTTTTATCACAATGTAGATTATAATATAATATATAATATATAATATATATATATATATAATATATATATTTTAAAATCAACGCTGTGATGACAAACCTGTTAGCAATATCAAACAACTTTGGAAAATGACCACAGTCTGCATAAATAACTGCTCTCAGGTAATTATGGAATAATTCCTTATTGTGCTTCTAGGAGTAACTGTATGTCAAACACATTGTTTTCATGAACTGATGCTGAATCAACATCAGACAGACTTTCAGAAGCTTGGCACTAAAGTAAACTGTGCAGATATATAGCTTTATGGATATAGGTGCATCAGCTGCCTTTCCTCAACCTGTGTTCCTGTCTTTCATCCTGCCTCACCTACAGCCCACACACACGCTGGAGGTTCTCTCGCCTTTTCTTTGGTCAGTTTTAGTGCTAATGACCATACCCCTACAACCCCCCCCCCCATCCCGCTGTGAACAAGATTTCTGAGTGTCTGTTTGGCAGAAACAGTGAGGAGATGCACCTCGGGGTTAATGCAGATTTCATCAGCGTGAGCTGGTGAAGAGGAGTGATGTTGCTCTGTGACACTGCTCTACTCTACTGTTATATTCCCGGTGTGAACTGGCTGAGCAACTGAAGGCTTGGGAGTTTTCTTTTCAGGAAGAAGGCACAAATATCATGTAATGTGGTTATCCAAACAAACAGATCACAGCTTGTGTCACAGTTGCGAGGCAATGACATGGCACTAGTTTTCCCGGTAACTGATTGTGGGAATCTGTTCTATTGCCACACATTGATGAAGACAGTCTGCCCACGAAATAACAAACACTCCAGTGTGAACTATGTGTTATAGGTGCTACTACTCTCTCTCGCTCTCACTCCCTTTCTCACTCCCTCTTGCTCTCTATCTATCTATCTATCTATCTATCTATCTATCTATCTATCTATCTATCTATCTATCTATCTATCTATCTATCTATCAATCTAACTCTCTTCTTCTCCCTCATTGGTTTCCTAAGAATAATGAGATACATGTGTACAGCACCTCACTAATCCCACAATCACTTTAAGACTAATGGTCTCTATAATAAGTAAGCTCTGTCCTTCTCTCCATAATCGCTCTGGTCTCCAGAGGTTAGTACCTCTTTTTCCTTGAACAGAGTATTATTTTTTATCCCTTGATGCTCAAATGAACTAAAACGCTGTAAACAGTGCAGTAGTTATTCTGCAATCACTGGATTCAAACTCAGGGGTTCTCCAACTGCCTGTGTGCGGACCTCGTTTTAGGAGAGAACCACTGAGTATAGATACAATAACTTGATTGAACCAATGTGGACGAGAGCACTAATCTGGATCTGAAGAGCCCGGCTAACTGCTCAGTAAGAACATTAAAGATGCCATGTTCCTTCCGTGCACCACAGACTAATGGAGGAGACAGTAAATTCAGAGTGACACTGGAGCTTCTCAGAAGAACATGATAAGCTCCTGTGATTTCATTAGCATCTGAAAGTTCTTAGATACTGAGGTAAAGGAAACATTGAAGGTCATACGTTGTGAGATGCCATTTAAAGGGCTTCCAGTGAACCATCCCTGTGGCTTAGACCAGTGAGAACATCTTTGCTTTTTATGCATTTGATGTGTGCATGTTTGTTTTTGTATGGGACACTATGTTCCTTACTGTGTTGCAGTCTATGGAATATGCATGTCATAAACAAAACAGCATGCTTGTGTATGTGTGTGATTGTGCCTTGTCCGCATGTGTGCCTTGGGTGTCAAAATTAGACCAAAACCTGTCGATGGCTGTTGGTCAAGTAGTCTGTTGTGGTGGTACTACAGGGATTGATGGGCCAGCAGCCTTCCAGGATGAGGTCCAGGACCTGGGCAGCCAGATCCAGATCCTAACGGTCGGCCACTCTCCTGCCCAAGAGGGTGAGGTTGAGGGCCAAGGGCAGGGTGAGGCGGTCAGCAGCTCACAAGTCCAGGGCAAGCAAGACCTCCGGGTCACCATGCTGAAAAAAGGTACACGAGTAAAAGTGATGGGGCAGTAGGGATGGGCATTTGAAATGGTTTTGCAATTCAAATACCCACATATTTAAATATTCAAGAAAATATTTTTTGTACAGTAATAAAATTGAAATGCTCTATATTTTTAAACAAACGTGACCTAAAAATCATATGTTTTTTAAACAAATCCTAAAATTATATGAAGCAAACCTAGTTAAACAACTGCCACATTTTTTTTCATGTATTTGATGACAAAAATGAACTGTATGTGGCAAATGTATCTATCTATCTATCTATCTATCTATCTATCTATCTATCTATCTATCTATCTATCTATCTATCTATCTATCTATCATCCAGCCAACACTCTCTTTGTCTCCCTCATTGGGTTATCATGTAATTTGAATGTGAAATCAGAGTCTGGTGTGTTCAATAAATGGGATGACAATCAGGTGTATGTAGATGTTGTTTTATATACAGAACAAGGATCCAGCAAAGCATGATCACACATGTTTGTGTGTGTACAGTACAGTATATCTAACGAAGGAGGCGTCTGAGGACCACAGAAAAGTTCTTAATCTCCATAAAGCTGGAAAGGGCTACAAGATGTTGTATGAAGAATTCAGGCTCCAACAGTCAGACAGATCGTTTACAAATGGACAAAATTCAAGGCCAATGTTACCCAGAGCATTATACCTGGAGAAAGAAAAACTGCATTCCAGCATAAGAATCTAATCTCATTAGTGCAACATGGTGGTGTGAGTGTTCTGGTTTGGCCCTGTTCTGTTGCATATGGACCTGGAAAAATTTGACATCATTTATGGAGCAATGAATTTTGAATTCTACCAGAGAATTGTAAAGAGAAAAATTTCAAGACATATATCCGTGAACTAAATAAAGCATAATGTAAATGTTCCGGAATGGCCAAAGCAAAGTTCAGACCTTAATCCAACTGAAATGTGATGAAAAGACCTAAAGTGAGTAATCCATGTGAGGCGCTGTTCTACTGTATATGGAAAAGTGCCCCAAAAAAATCTGCAGGACACAACATTTTTTTATGTAAAATGTTGTTTTGCAGCTATTGTTCTACAACATCCTGAAAAAATAAGTTCACTTAGTTTTGCCATAAATGGAAATTATGAAAATAAATTTTAATGGAAATTAAAATTTTATTTCAATAAATGCATGACAAGATATAATAACTTTTGTGTGATTATTTTACTAGGTTTTCTTCTTCATCTGCATTTTGGACTTATTCAAAAATTTGATGTTTTAGGCCACATTCATATAAATATATATATAAAACTTGTCTGTATGTTCAAATTGCCATGTCCATTCGTATTGGGTACGATATTTAGAGAGTGTATAGAGAGTGACCAGTCCCTTGGACCATGTCCAGCTTTTTTGTTTTTTTTGTTTTGCTTTTTTTTTGTTTGTTCATGACTGTGGCATATATTCAAGTTTAACCTTGTTAATAAGCTAACAAGTATTAACATCATACTCCTGAAACTATTAACCAAGAATAACACTGCTTCCTGTGTTTCAGACTGTTCGCCTTTCTTTCTCTCTCTCTATGAAAAAGCATGTTCAGAGAATTGTTACATATAGTAGATGTCTGTTATCATCATATCCTTAGATCTACTGTATGCTAATTTGATGAAGCCTCTAAATGAAGCCCTAAGGACCTTCCTAAACAGATTGTTCTCTCAAATGGCGGCTTATTCAACCATATGTGCTGTGTGATGTATAATGGCATTGGTTTCTTAGGGGTCTTATCACTCAGCTGTAGGCCTGCTGTTAGTATTCACTTTTCTAATGTTGATTCTCAGTGTTGTTCTTTCTTTAGGCATCTCCAGTAGCATGAATTTTGATGAAGAAGAAGATGACGAAGATGAAGTCAGCTCAAGTTCCTCTCAACTCAACAGTAACACACGACCTGGCTCTGCCACCAGCAAGAAGTCCAGTAAGGTGTGGTTTTTATCAAAAGTGATTAGTTTATTAATGATGGTCATGGTAAATTACAGTAAACTACCTGCAGCTGTGCTAGGTGGATTTACAATGCAAAGATTCCATACAACTCAAAAGCCACTGATATTAGTACTTTTTAAAAAAACAATATATACAATTAAACATTAAGTACTTAACACTACTAATTTTCTTAGTAAACACTAAACAAAGGGAAAACAATGGACATAATTTTTTTTAAGTGATGAGTGCATTGTGCAAATGGTATGTGCAAAGCACTTGTACCAAGTCCAAGTTATTATGTTATTGCAACAAGACAAACCCAAGACAGGCAGGTACAAAATTAGCAGGTGCAAGTGAAGCATGATGTTAAACAGGATGTGGATGTGCGAATGGATTGCATGAGGGTGAAAATGTGAGGGTCTTTTTAAGTTTGTGTATGTTGGGGGGAGGACAGTGAGTTCAGAGCTTTGACCTCTTGAGAAAAGAAGCTCCTGCAGTGTTTGGCAGTTACAGTTCTGATGCTGTGGAACCGTCTCCCAGATGTTAGGAGGAGAACAGTGCATGTGAGGGGTGGGAATTGCCCTTCACGATGCTGAATGCTTGACTGATGATGTGCTTCTGGTAGAGCTAGGATGGAAGGGAGTGGGACCCAGATCATGTTTTCTGCTGTGCTTACTATCCGTTGCAGGGCCTTCTGCTCAGTGGTGGTGCAATTCCTGCAGGTCCTGCAGCAGAGAACACTCTCAATGGTTCCTTGGAAGAGTGATGTGAGGATGGGAGGGGGGTGGCTGGCTTTTTTCAGTTTTTGGAGGAAGTAGAGGCATTGCTGGGCTTTCTTAGAGATGGCGGTGGTGTTAAGGTTCCAGGTGAGGTCACCTGTCATGTGCACACCTAGGAACTTCACACTGCTGATGGTCTCAACAGTGGATCAGTCATTGTGCAGTGGGGAGTGAGCAGCCATTTTCTTTCTGAAGTTAACAACCATCTCTTTTGTCTTGTTGACATCATTGTCAGGTTGTTGTTCTGACACCATTCCACCAGTTGTATCACATCCTCCCTGGCTCTTTGCTATTGGTGAGGCCCAACACTGTTGTGTTATGTGCAAACTTGATGATGTGGTTCAAAGTATACATTGCAATACAGTCATGTGTCAGCAGAGTGAACAGCAATGGGCTGAGTACGCATCCTTGTGAGGAATTTGTGCTCAGTCTGAGGACCTTGGAAGTGTTATCTACTACGGAGACAGACTGGGGCCTGTCAGTGAAGAAGTCCCAAATTGAGTGGGGAGTGATCTGCGTTTATTCTCAGCAGGTCCAGCTTCTGTATCAGCTTCTTGAGAATGGCAGTGTTAAATGCTGAACTGAAGTAAAAAAACAGCATCGTGGACTTAAAGCAGCCAATCGCTACCCTCTAAACTTTAACGAGCTCAGCGTGCAGACAGTGAGTGACCAGCAGAGCAGAGACACGTTCAGCTTACTTGGCTGTTGAACTGGGTATTTAGCTAGTAAGTGTGCATGAACAACGTTAAAGTAAGTTTAGTTTCCTTCTGTAGGGTTGTTAGAATGTTTGCAGGCATGGGAAAGAGAATAGCATGTATAGAT
>JBBIGC010152971.1:0-17891 GCA_037576955.1 Lepidarchus adonis
CTCTCTCTCTCTCTCTCTCTCTCTCTCTCTCTCTCTCTCTCTCTCTCTCTCCCTCTCCCTCTCCCTCTCTCCCTCTCCCTCTCCCTCTCAGTTCTTCCTCAGGCATCTAAACGAATGCGTCTGTTTTCACCTTGGCTTTTCTTTCTCCTTGTGTAATGTATGCAAACACGTACATATGCAAAGTATGTCTTTGATGTGCCAATCTGTCTTTGAGTGTAATCATCACTCCATATGCAGATGTTCCTCCATATGAGGAAGTTCTTCCAAAGGTGATTTATGTAAAAATGCTCATGTTACTAACAGTGAATGAGAGCAAACTGTAGCAGGAGTGTTCACGCATGCTTTGTTGTTATTTACCTTGTACATGGTGGGATAATGACATTCAGCAAAACATTTATGATTTCCCAGAAGATATAGGTTGTAGAGGAATAAATGTCATCCATCAGAATAACTTGATCGATTTGCAGTTACTCTGCCAAACCATGCCAACAAAATGCCACCCACCAGACCATGGCAAGTGTTCAGGACTGCACATTCTTTTAGTATACATCGCGCATGCACTCGCCCACTCCGGAAGAACACAGTGAAGGATGACTCACCTCTCTGTAGACCAATAACTGGGTTTTGACACAACTGGGCAATTAAACTCTTATAGCAGTGGTCCCCAACCACCGGGTCGCGGACCGGTACCGGGCTGTACAAAATTAAAAAAAAAAAGATCTCAGTCGTTTGCATCTAAGTATGTTGGAGACATCAACTTTGCCGGTATTCTGGATAAAAGTCATGGCAGAAAACCCTGAGCTTCCCACAACAGCACTGAAAACTGATTTTGAAAGGAAAGTTTATGCGTTACCATAGCGACCAGAGAGCGTTATGGGGGAAGAGAGGAAGACGTTACTCTCAATTTTGTTGGTGCATTTCAGGAGGACGCTGCTAATAAAGTTACATAATTACACAGTGGATTCACCTTTATTATTATATTTACATAATACCACAGTTTTTGTGTTGGTCGTATCATTTTATTTTGTTGTATTTATCAGTGACACCTTAAAGACCGGTCTGTAAAAATATTGTCTGACTGGTAAACTGGGCCGTGGCGCAAAATGGTTTGGGAAGTAGTAGTATATAGTAATGCACCACTTATAGATCATGTTGTAGCACTTGCCATCTGTAGCTGGAAGTCGAATGAATAAATGTGCATGTAGTTATTATTGCAATGATGGGTGCACTGCTGCTTTCCAATAATATCACTCTTCTTTAGTTGGTCTTTCTAACACCATGTCTATCCCGACTGAGGAACAGTAGTGTTTCTGCTAATGAAAGAGCATCACAATCACTGAGCGTGTTCTTTCCACCTTCCAGCCCTGTTTGTTGACTTCCTTCCCACAGATCAGCCTGTGTGACTGAAGCTGGTCATCCGTGGCCTAATACTCTAATGAACCCTCTATCAAAGTCGCATAGATCTTTTCCTCTTGTCGTCTTGATCCAAAATCAAGCTCGTTTTCCTTCACCGCAGACCCATAGAGCATGTAGCATGGTAGTGCATCATGCAGTACACCCATAGGGAAACATCTGCTATCATTACGTTTCTCTGTTAATTTATTCCTTTCATTTGTAACCGATCTGAATATCTCTACATATCTTAGCATGATGGCAAAAAAAAACTACGCCAATTAGCATTTGCGCCCATGGTGTTATGCGTAACTGGTAGTGATTATTTTGTGTTCTTCCTGATGCTTCCCTTCTTCTTTCCATCCCTGGAGAGAGAAACAGGGGGACGTGTTATGGTCCCACTCTCCCACCGCTGCTGCTGAGTGATGATAAAAATTGGAGGGAGAAATGATTATAATATTGGATAAGATGCTGATGATTCAGTGCAGTTTCTGGGCTCGAGCAGCCCCCACATATCTGACTCAGTCCACCTCCCTCCCTCCCTGTGTATTCCGTGAGAAAGCCCACAGCTGACACCGCGGAGTGGGACGATGATGCCGGCGATGATGTCATCAGAAGGGGACGTATGGTAGTTGGTTAAATGAGTTAGAAATAACCTGTGACACTGTGACGGGTGCGAGGCCTGTTCACAGCACTCACGTCTCCTGAATATCCATCGGGAAAAGGAGGAGGAACGTTGACGCTAGGGGCTGCTGATCTTTCAGGTTGTCGGATTAAGAATTTGTCAGAGTTGATTTGCTGGCCTTTGATTCTGACCAAATATTACTCACAGTAAATGTTTATTATTGATTAATCTCACTGTAACCACTGTGGACATGTGTATGGCCACGTTTGTGTTGTACAGTGACCTCTATAATGTTTGGAGAAAAGATTTTTCTTGGATTTCCCCCTCTGCTCCTCATTTTTACATTTTTAAGTTTTAATTCAGATATAATTAAAGTGCCCATTTCCGGGTTTAATTTAATACTTCTTAGTTTCACCATGTAGAAATTGCAGCACTTTTTCAGTGCACCGTAATATTTGGGACAACGTAATGGTAGGTATATTAAAACCGTCATGTTTAGTACCTTGTGGAATATCTCTTCTGCGATTCACAGACATCACCAGGTTCTCAGTGTCTTTCCTGGTGATGTTCAGCCACCTTCAACTCTTTTACTTTTTACGTTTCTTCTTCAGCATATGGAAGGCATCCTCAATTGGAATTAAATTAGGAGACTGGCTTGATTATTGAAGAATCTTTTCAATTTTTAGCCATCACTCTGAGTTTTCTTGGTCTTGACTGTCCATTACACATTTTACCAGAATTCTGCAGGATAAAAATACTTTTAAGTACCTTTTTTTTTCCAAACAGTAATCTGGTTTTTGTGTTTTGTAGTGTAGCCCCAGTATTTTTGTTCAAGTCTTCTGCATTTAGTAGACTGTGATAGTTTCACATCTGCCTCCTGAAGACTGTTTCTGATCTGTTGGCCAGATCAGAAACTTCTGATCTTCTGTCATCAGGAGGTCTTCTTTGGCCTACTAGTCCCTTTACGAAACCAGAGTTCTTAATGATGGACAATACATTTTGATAATGATAATCCTAAGGTTTGATGAATGTCACAAACGGTTTTATTCTTGTTTTTCAGTTTTATAATTGCTTCCTTGACTTGAACAATGACAACTACAGACTCCAAATGGTAGAAGCAAGTCTGTGTATCTTATCCCTGCACTAATGATGCAATGAAACACAAACACTGAAGCCAATATTTCCAAACAGTATTGTAACAGAGCTGGGGTTTGCGCAGCTCAGGCACCGCAGGGCATCATGGGTAAAGACTGAGTTTGGGTGTTGGGAGTGATTTGCCACTGTTTTGGGGGTTATATTGTGCCTGTTTGCAGAGGGAAGTGTATGAGATGTGTGTTATGTAGTGTGTTGTGTACGTATTTGAGAGCGGGTATTTGGGGAAATGGCTGAACCACCTCCAGCATGATGACTAAAGGGAAGAGTGGCTAAAGGGTTCGACCATGTTAGTCAACACAGTGGTTTTTTGTTCATTGCTCTGTGTGAACTCTCCTAAGGAGGGTGCACTGGTTCTGAAGCTTAAAGCATTATCACTGGACAGCATGACACATATTTATTTATTTGGCTGATGCTTTTGTCCAAAGCGACTTCCAGGTACAGGAATAATCAAGTTTTAATTAAGACATGACAACACTGACATAAAAGCTACAAAGAAATTCAGCACTTTCCACTTAGTCATAGAATACAGTTCTACAACATTACTGTCTGAGAGGCTAGAAAGAATAACACATTTTATTTTAATCATTAAGTGCTTATAACAAGTCAATATAGAAAGTGAGCGCTACAACATGAACAAAATGAACTATTACTATATAACTAGTGGAGCTAAAAGAGTCCAGGACATTCTTTGTTGTCTTTAAGTGCTTCAATTAAGTACAGTTCATAGATGTAGTTAGATGATTTTACAACATTAGCTATAATTATGATTTGCTAACTTATCAAAGAGTACTAAAAAGAAGTACAGGATGTTATACATAATCAATAAAAGCAAGATATAATTACAGTACTTTAACACTAGAAAGACTGACTGCATCAATTGATGCAAATCAAACAAATTCACTGCTATTTTTGCTACAAAAATCTGAAAAATTCTGACTTTTATTTTTGTAACATTCCTGAACAAAACATGGAAACACAAACTAAATTGCTGGTGAAATGGGGATGTTACAGCAGAATAAACCTAGAAAGACTGAGGTGCATCAATTGATGCAATGTCATGCAAATGAATGACTTTATATAACAGTCACAATAAATCAACTACAGTCAACTACTAGTGTCATAATGTTCAGTAATCAATAGAAATATCTGAAACTTATGTAAGAAAACACAACACTGTAACTGTGTCTTTGGTGTTTGTGTACAATATCGAGTGACCAAAGCAGCAGCGAGCAGATCTGTAAGACTGATTTCAGCGTTGTTCGCTTTCTTCAGTCACGAGCAACACGCATGGTTTTTTCACGAGTCAAGAGCGACATGTGCTTTTTTCACGAGCAACGTGTGCTTTCTTCACAATTTGTGAACAGATTTGTGTGAACAGAGGTTAAATGATGAAATATATGAAAGGAAACTGCAGCAGCGGTTATATAAGGAGGTGTTTTGTGTGAAACTAGGTGCTGCATCAATTGATGCACACTGTCATTCTAGGTGTAGCGGATCTGCTGTCGTTCTAGTGTTAAATGACAGTTTTGCAAGTAGCATAAACAGTGAGTAAACAATTCTGTAGATTGTTTGTATGCAAAGTTAAAGTCAAATTCGACGTTAATGTTGGGTGTAGATGATGAGGTAGTCACGGAACAGTTGAGTCTTGAGGTGTTTCTTTAAGGTAGAGAGAGTCTCTGCAGTTCTGATGTGTCTGGGCAGCTCGTTCCACCAGTGAGGGAGAATGAAGGAGAAGAGTCTGAAGTGGTGTTTGATTCCTCGTGGGGATGGAACGTCCAGTCTCTGTTCTCTCACTGATCTGAGTGATCTGGTGGGTGTGTAAGTAAGGATGAGTGTTTTCATGTAGCTTGGACGATCCTGTAGACAAGCATCAGTTATTTGAATTTGACGTGTGCTGCGATGGGAAGCCAGTGTAAGGAATGGAGTAGAGTTGTTACATGGGTGTGTTTTGGCTGATTAAAGATCAACCCAGCTGCTGCATTCTTTGCAGTGACATGAGGAGTTAGAGGAGAACCCTGGCCAACAATTCTGTCACGTCAGCTAACCAACACCGGTGCCAGCTAACATCATGCTGGGGTAGAAGTAGGGGCCATCATACCCATCTAGAGAACAGGCCATCTGTGCTTTCTTGGGCTCCTGGCCATGGACGCCTGCAGCAGCACTGGGGATAACCAGTTCTGTCCCTACGTGGTGATGAATCAAACACCACTCCAGACTCTTCTCCTTTGCTCTTCCCTACTGCTGGAACGAGTTGCCCATACACATCAGAACTGCAGAGACTCTTTCAATGGAAGGGCCAATGCTTGGACACCTGCACCACTTGGAAGCTCAGGTTCATTCACTCAGTAAAGCAAAGCTGCTGGTGATCCTGATGAGAAACTAAGTTCACTTGGCTTCTTGCCGTATACTGGCAGCACCAAAGTGGAGATTTAGGGTAATTATTTCACAGCTTGTGTTCTTTACATCTCAGAACTACACTAGTTCTGCACCTTGCTGACCACAGTGGTGAGTATGGTCAGGATCTCTGCATGTTCTGTGTGCTGTAATTGAGGGCTTTCTGCTGTGAAAACAGTTGTGATTGTTTTTGTTAGAAAATCAGACATTACAAAGGTATTGTGAACATGTCCTTGAATTTGCATCAATTTTAATGAAGGAAAAACTGCACCATTCTGAAGGACCTCCAAAACTTTTTTGGACTCAATTCCAAAGAAATTGGGACACTGTGTGAAATGTAAGCAAAAACAAAATGCAATGATTTGCAAAATGAAATAAGGACATTTTGGTCCATAAGTTGGTACGGGGACATGTTTTCTAAGGGTATGACAAAATATCAATTTGAAATATCAAGATACATCTTTGTCCTTGCTCACGCGATACAACAATTGATATGCTGTTGGCATTATCAATATTTTAATTCATAAACATTTCCTGCCAATTTGACTCAGCGGTAGCATTACTTCATGTCTTACTGTGCCAATCATCCATCCCCACTGTGGTGTAATGGTGGAAACACCCACTACTGACATTGTAGATTTTTGTTATTTGGGGCTATCCCTGTTATTGTCTAAATTTTTGTGGTAATAAATATTAAACTAATGAAAATGGTGTTTCTTCTCATACATTATTAGTAATATCAAAGGGAACTTTTACTTATTTCATTAAAATTCAGAGCAAATAGGAAAAGCACTCATGTAAATAACAAAATCCCTAACTTATTGTGAGTAGTGTGTATATATATAATATTTATTGCATTTTTATTCATGGTAGATCCTTTTGACTTGGTCATTTTAAAAGTAGCTGGAAAGTCAAAAACATGGGCACTTTTGCAATAAATCTTTTACTTTTGTACTTTTAATACTTACGGTAAGTATTTTCAGAAGCAAGTACTTCAGTACTTTTACTCAAGTAAAATTTGACTGTTTGACACTTATATTGGAGTAACATTTGACTAGTGGTATCTGTACTTACACTTAAGTACTGAAGTTAGGTAGTTGCAGATGGCAGCATGTTTTGATCATGTTCACATATGGCTTCTTTTTAGCACGATAGACCGTTAACCTGCATTTGTGAATGGCATGGTGAACTGTTCCTGAGCCCATGCAGTGATTTTTCTGACAGAATCATGCCGGTTTGTAAAGCAGAGCTGCCTGTGGGACAGATGATCATAAGCATCCAGTATTGATTTACCCATTCATGTTAACTGACATGATTGTTGCAAAATATCCTGTTTCGTTTTAGTCCCAACTTTCTTGAGACATGTTGCTGCCATAATTTTTTTTTCATGTAATAGTAATATGTTTCATTTTCAACATTTAATATGTTTTATTGTAAATAAAATATGGGGTTTATATTAGATTTACAAATTGTCACTTTTTTCACATTCATATTTTACACAGCATCCCAACTTTTTTGACTGGGTTGTACTTTTTTAAAAGGGTAAAGTATAAGAGAAAAAATGCTTACGCTTTTGTTCAAAACAGGCATTTGTTATGAACAGCTTGTGCTGTTGGAATATTCTGCAACATTCAGCTTAGTGGTCATCAAAGTGTCTTCCTTGGTATGAAGAGCAGGTTTTGTCTAAATAATGACTTGGCACTTTTCTAAACTGATGTTAAAAGCACATTCTGAAACTCAGAAGACCCAACGGTGGTTCAAACAGCTGAAAGGTTTGACTGCAGATGAGTGCAAACATCACATCAAGGGCATAACGTGTGGGACTTGGCGTCGTTCCCAGGCTACTACTTTCATAGCTGTTCCATTAGTGCTGTTGTTTTTGAAACTGCTCTCTATTGAAAGTACATTTTATATGTTTAACCAGCTAAGAAACAGGCTCATTTATTTCAAATAACAAACTAGATGTTCCTGAACCTTTGATGGGCAGTGCACATAAGATCTGTTGTGGTCATGAACATGGGATCAAGAAAGCCTGGACTGCACAAAGAGAGATCTGAGACCCTGTTGTGATGTTGCTGGGCAGATGCCACCAGATCTTCTTTTGTTTTATGGCCTAGCGCTGAACTGGAGCAGCCCCATTCTACCAAATGCATTAGTGGAGGAATTTGGGACAAGGCCCATGCTGGATTGTGTCTTTTGTAGAAGGTATTTCATAGATGAACACTTTTTTGTCTCTCAGTGAGAAAAAAACAGGAAGGTGATCCACACTGAAAACCCTAATGAAGGATGACATTGTTCTCTGATCATGTTTTACTACTAAGTAGATTTACAACACAGAGCAGAAATATGCTCTTCTCAAAGCAGCAGTGTGATCAAGGTCCTTCAGAAGTCTATTTTTAGGAATTGTGTCTCATACGTCTCAAATTCCATCATGGCTCTAGAAGACCTGAAGAAATCTGCAGAGGTTTGAAGTCATGCCTAACTCCATCTTTCTAGCTTTTTCCCTCCAACACACAACCAGTGACGTGCTTCCAGTACTTCACTGGAGACCAGGTGGGGTGGACTCTGTGTTCACTTCTTTCATTGATTTCTAAATGGACCATTTACAGTGGCAAGAAAAAGTATGTGAACAGTTTGAAATTTAATGGTTTTCTGCATTAATTTGTTATAAAATATGATCTTATCTTCATCTTATTGCTATTATTCAGATTAATTTTCAGCGATGCACTGGTAAGGCTCACATAAGCACATTCTTCTTGCAAACTACATACACAAATGCGCTTGTGAGGATCTAACCCAGGACCTTCTTGCTATTAGGCGACAGTGCTAATAATTGCACCATCATGTCACCCTGTATAAATGAAACATATTGTTTCTGTTATTGTTATTTTTCAATTTAAAGTGATGCTTAAAGTAAGTTAACTGTTGTGCAGCCTCTTGGTCTTCTTCATACAGCTCCTACTTCTATTTCCTTTTCTTAAGCACCTCCAGAACGCTCACCCTAACCCTCACCCTCCACAATGTGGCCTTCAGTGTTGTTTTTGAGTGTTGCTTTAAGTAGATGAGGTGTAACAGCATCTCTAAGCCATTTATTCATACAGTTACTTGGGATTCACCTCACCAATGGAACTCCAAGCATTTGAGAGTTGGTGAAGACCACCATTGGTGTCCATGATCATACAAATAATGTTGATTTTTATATTGCAGGCTTTACCAGCAATTACACTGCTCCTCTTGTCTTGAAAACCATCTTGTTGTTTTGTCATATTGAAGTTTTTAAATTATTTCATGAAACTGCTTCCCGTATGTTCTTCCCTGCTGTCCACAGAGCATCCCTTTTTATTTTTCCCCACACTGAATTTCACTACATAAACAACATGGTGCTATATTTGCATTTTGCATCCAGAATCGTATCCAATGATGAGCCAACAGCTGCTAAACATCAGTGTACGACACATGTGCTCATGAGTGGTTCTTTTTCCGCTTGTCCCCCAAGTGTGTGGAAAATGACCATTGGTTTTTCATGAGAGAGCTGCAACCAGGTTACTGCAAAGTCTCTTCATAATAGAGTTTTTTCTTTACTGAGCAAGGGCAAAATATACTTTAGGACACTAGCATCTGAATAACGCAGCAGCTCAAAAAACTGGCCCTGTCACCTCTCCTCCATGGGCACTGCACATGCACCCACACAGATGGTACATTCCTTTATTCCCTTTCTTTCATTCCTCCAACTAAACAAGGTCCCAAAGTCGACATGACAAATGCAGACAAACAATGACTAATGATATGCCAGAAATCTGGAGGCATGTTTTATTTATACATCAAGTTCATTACGTATTGGAGGTTTCTTAGACAAGACCACATTCACCCTCAGCAGAACATCAGTCAAAGCTGAAATGACTCCCTACTGGACATATACAGTGAGCCAATGGCTTCTCCACCCTATATAACACGTGTAGTTTGGATTGAGTGCATGTCAACGTAGTAATGAGACCTACTTCCTGGGTCCCACCCGAGACAGTGAGGGTAGTGGGTGTCATTTCCTACGAGACCTGCTTGATAATTGGTTTGTTTAAATAACCCATGACAGCGAGTCCTGTTAGACCTTTCAACCCAGATTTTGTAACATCATTGACGGACTGCAGAATGTGAGACTTGAGGACAGTCAGACTTCTCATCACGCTTCTTATTTAGGTCTTTACCCAAAACCAGATATTAAAGTGGTAAAATATTTATCCTGTCAAAAAGCCCAGACTTATTTGTTTCTTTAGTTTTTTAAAAGCATAAAAAGAAAAAAAAAACAGAAAATGACTCAACGTCTCAAGAACTAAACACATTTTTGAAATCTTTATGTTTATTACAGTCTCTTCTTTTTGGCACATTCATTACCATTTATTCATGTTATTCCCTTTACACATTGACACTAATCAAATCATCATACTCTATAAAACCTTAATCCACATCTTTACTTTTTGATCTCTATCCTTTTCTCAGTAACAGCTTCTCAAACAGCTACACATCCTTTCACACCCACAGTGTTGAGTCATCTTCTCACAATGGAAGAATGGACAGAAACATTTGTAGAGCTTTCAGATCTAAAGCAAGAGTGGAGTTTGATTTATCTGAAGGGAACCATGTTGTCTGTGGTCTACCAGTAGCTGTTATTATCAATTCTCACTATAAGTAATTATTATTTTTAAATTTCCATCTAATTCCAGTTTATTTTTCTCAGATTCTTCTCTTCGTTAGGCAAGTGAATTATCACATATCTAATCTCCTTCAAAGTATCTCCATTAACCATGCACATGAGAAAAAAAAAATACATGGCAGCTGAAGTGTGTGTGGGTTGCTGCTTTTGTGAATGTGTGTTTTTTTTTAAGGGGAACAAAATGTCAGTGAAACCTTTGGGAACAGCTTTTAATGGGATGATGCAGCTGTAACTGGTTTGGGTTAAGATTGGAAAAATCAAAGAGTGCTGGTATGCAGGCAGGCTGACTGGTTGGTTGGTTGGTTGGTTGGTTGGTTGGTTGGTTGGTTGGTTGGTTGGTTGGTTGGTTGGTTGGTAGGTTGGTTGGTTGGTAGGTTGGTTGGTAGGTTGGTAGGTTTGTAGGTTGGTTGGTTGGTTGGTTGGTAGGTTGGTTGGTAGGTTGGTCGGTTGGTTTTGTGATCCCAAGGGACATGTAAGTACCAGTAGCCATTAAATTAACCAAGTCAGTCATATACATTAAGAACAAATTATACAACACTCTTTATATAAAATCACACTATATAAATAAGAGCCTCTACTCTGTACACTGGAGCAAGAGCCTTAGATTCAAATACAATGTGTCTGTAGATAGTGCATACACATGTATGTAAATAAAATCAAGAAGATACTCTACTGTAGAACATTATACAACATCATATTATAACAGATAGATAAAATCAGTATAATGTAATAAACCAAAATCTTAACTCTGATCATTCAGTAGTTTTATAGGTGAACACAAACAGAATGGAGAACTAAATAATTTGGTTTGTTCTAAATAAAACGGGTAATACAAAATAAAATATATTTGAATGCATTTTGATCGGTCAAAAGCTTCAAGTTCTGTAGGAGAACACACAGGTACTACAAGAGAACACCTTACATGTGTTGTTCAGATTTCAGTCTTGCTCTGTGAAGTGGACAGTGAGGCTCATATATGATGTATCATGAAGCTGGTGAAGCTCCGTCTGGGAGAAATATTTACAGTCTGGGAACTTTTACAGCTCTAAAGAATGACACTGCTTCAGATGGTAAAGAGATTGGTCGTATTAACTGTCTCTTTGTGGGAAGATGCTTTAGACACTGTGCGCAGTGCAGCGCTAATCTGCTTTTAAAAGCCAAAATAACTCCATACTACTGAACTCCGCTAACCCTTCTTTTTACAATATTGTAAAAAGTATGTTTTTTGATCTTCAAACTGTGTCCATTGACATGTCAACGTTATGTGTTGTGGTTTTCTTTTTTTTCACTGGTGTGCATGTAGCAGAAGTAGCATTAGCGGTTAAAGTAGCACAAACATTAGCTCCTGCACTGCTGTTTCTGACTAGATTTCACTCTTCCAGCCACGTGATTGGTTCGGCACAGCACTATTCTCATTGTCATTGGCTTTTTGTGCTGTCTGTCAAAGCATGGCCGTGAATGGAATTAGTTTTATCAATGTTATTGTATATTGACTGTCTTATACGGAATCTAGAAAAGTTAGATTGCGATAATTATCGTTTTATCGCCCAGCTCTGCTTCTGATTGAAGATTTTGGGTCAATTGTTTACATGGGATGTGATCTAATACAGTCTGGTTGTATCATGTAACAGCTGCGTGACATACACACATCATGCACTCATCCTCCTGGAATGCTTTGGAAGTGTTGGCTCAAGATATTTAAATGTGGGATCTTTACAATGCTTCAGCCTGTCCTGCTTTCATTTATTTATTGTTTAAAAGATGCATCTAGTCCAATAATGTTCAATGTTCAGAGTATGTATTTAACTCTTAGCAGAGACCCAGTTGAGCTTGGAATCCCCCAATTCTTAGTAGGACATGCACTGGAAGAATGGAGTGATCTCTAACCTGATTGGATAGTTTACATAGTATATATATATATATATATATTTCTTTGAATTGGTTTAGGAAATGGTTTATACTACCTCTCTCACACCAGTATAATTGCACATGAGATTTTAACATTTTTTGGGCTTTTAAACCAAATATAATCATGATACTTGTCTCCATGTAAAGCCCCCTAATGACTGCAGTTCAGAATTCTGTGTATATGATTACTAACACCTGCTAAGTCTTTGGGATGTATAGAGGTTTCATAAAATGGTGGACTATGGGCATTGTCCACTCTCCTGCTTATAACTTAAGGCAGACAGAAAAGAAAAGTTATTCTTGTCATGCTCCGTTTCGGACTGGCATGAGACAAAAGCTGCTGAGTCTATAATGACACAGCTGAGCTTTCACTGGTTGAGTTTCTGGCTGTGCCTGGCTGTTTTACCCAAATTACTAATGTTCAGATCTAGTCCTGGCTTCAGATGACTTTCTTTTGCTTGGAATATAGAGAAATGTCACTATAACCCTGAGAACAGTGTGTCTGAAAAGAACATTCATGAGGATTGATGACAGTGTATTCCACCTCCCATCTCCTCAGATCTTCTCATCTACAATTGAAAGTTTAAAGAGTAATTTTAAAAAACATTTTGCCCATGCCTAGTTCAGTTACACAGTGCAAGTGAATGTTTTATCAAAAGTTAAAACTGAGAACATTTCATTTTACTTAAATTTGTCTGAAGACAAAGAAATTTTACAGCCTTGATTTCAGGTCTGACCTGCTGGAAGTCCAAAGTCAGAGAGAGTTGGGGGTCGGCCACCTACTATTATGATCTTTATGCTGATGCTGCCCCTTCCAGGTGGAGGCTCCACCCATCTTTTATGGAATGTTTGCAATTTTGATTTCTTTGGTTTTGTGTTAAAAGGTTTCTTTCTAGACCACTTTTAGGCCTACAACATTCTCAGAAAAGGCAAACCCCTGGTGGGATTGAGTCCAGGTACAGTAATAACTAATGCCTTGAAACTAGAGATAATGGAATGATATTCCCAGTCTGTTAAGCACAATGATAGATAAATTAAAAGCCATGGTCTAGATCTAGAAACTAGAAGTTGTGTAAATTGTTTGCATTACCCACATGTTTGAAATGTTAAACTAGCAGAATATCGCCTACACTCTCAAACCCTTGCTCCATTGTGTTTTTCCTCTGTCTTACCAGGATGAGAAGGTTTGTAGGAGGATTGCCAGAGGAGCAAAAGAGCGAGAGAGATGAGAGAAAAGGTAAAGGGTTTTATGAGAAAAAGAAAGAAAGATATGAGAAAGAAAAATCTAACCTTTGAGACTCAGCCACCTACTGAAGATCTCTGAGCTACAGGTATGAACTTACTTATCTTAACTTAAAAACACATACAGTAGTCTGGTCATCCCACCCACAGTATCTCTTATCTGCATTAACTTTACATTGCTTGAGTAGATGTTTAAAAACCGTGCTTCATTCGACATTAACTTCAAAACATAAGCTTTTTTAGCTTCAGTGGTCAGTGTCTAACTACAGAGCTTCCGTAGCAGGCTCACCATACTGTAGCAGTGTCCCCCAGCTTTACAGCTGTGCCCGATACACTAATAGCAAACTACCATATCCTATCACTGGGGGAAGAGCTGAAAACCTACCACCTGCATCTTGGTGTTTCTGAGTACACCATGAGTATAGCTAGGTAGGTTTTTCTGAAGTTTTTCTTGGCAAACATATAAAATGCAACATTTCTATTAAAGTGTGGTCTCAGGTCACATGACTCAAGTCAGACTTGAATTTTGTCCCTTTGGAATTAGAAAAGGTCTGTCCACATTCTGAGCAGTTTTGAGATTCTGAGAAGTTTTGCATTCCCAGTAGAAACCTGATACAACCCTTTTTGTTCAGAAATTGCATACAACTTAAAAAAAGTACCTCATATAACATGAATTATCTTTCATATAATAAGATATTTTGTAAAAACCTTATAATTCCCTGGGAACAATTTGACAACTTCAGTTCTCAGTTCAAAATTCTAAATTTCAACAAAATAAAAAATGACGACTTTTGTTTCAACACCAATGACTCGAGACTTGGACTAACTTTTAAAGACAGTGAATTCATCCTTTAGCAGACAAAGACCTTTACATGTTACTATGATTATGCTTTACATATTTTTTTTTGCAAATAAGTGTCAATAAGCCTTCGCTCAGCATTTAAACTGTGGTCTTGCTGTAGTAATTTACCCTTTTCCACATGGAAGTTGTGTAAAAACTCAAAACTCAAAGTCTATTATAGGGATTTTAATGAGCTCTAGTACAATATTCACCAATATTTTGATCTCTTTTCTCTAAAATTTGTTCAGTGCACTTGTTTTCTAGAAGCCTCCTAGATTTAATTCACAATAGTTGTTTCAAGTTTACAGTCAAACCCTGTTAGCTCACCCCACGTTATCTCGCCAACCTTGTCTCTTGCCATGAAAGGCTGAAGAACAGATTTCCTTCCATGTTATTTTCCTCATTAATCCATCAACCTTGCCTCTCATCCTCGCTACAATGTGCAACATGTGCATTTCTCAATCTGTAGCTTGCCAAACTTGGGTCAGTGTTAGCGCTGTAGCTTAAAACACGCTCATTTTTACTAATTCTATAGTTTGGCTGTTACTGCTACTGCTTCTAATGCTAATGCTACTGCTGCCTTTTCCGCTACCACTGCAGTTTTCTCATTATTAACTCATACCCGATTAACTCATGCATGTAATGACACTGCGGAGGCGTTACTAACAGTCGGCAACAAGCTAGCGCCATGCGGTAACATGAACTAGCAGCGCACATATAACGAAGGGCAGTGTCTCTCGTGGGAGCCCAGTATTACGTAAAGCATTTAGCAGGCGTTCAACTACATTCTACTACCATATATGACAGACAAACGCTGAAAAAATGGTTGCATATACCGTACCAAATGTCAAGATGTCATGATTTATATCATTTATATTTATTTGAGAATCACAGAATTGCTTCTAGTTTTTTGGGGGAGCGAGTGTTTTCTCCTGCCTCTACATCCATGGCTAAAGTAAATTCATGGATCCTTAAGGATTAATAATGTAATCAAAAAATTAG
Organism: Lepidarchus adonis; assembly: GCA_037576955.1. Lineage (NCBI taxonomy): Eukaryota > Metazoa > Chordata > Actinopteri > Characiformes > Lepidarchidae > Lepidarchus > Lepidarchus adonis. Next base: position 15,268 of record JBBIGC010152971.1, read on the forward strand.
AAGCAACAGTTGCAATTTAGCTGCTGTTCAACTAGATTTATCCTTACCTAGTGCTTCTGTAAGGAGGAAATAAAGGATAGATTTAGTGATTTTGCTTTTAAACATGAAGTATAAGGGCCATATTACCCTTACTTTTATTTATTTACTTGAGACTTGCCTGTATTGACCACGGACTCAACTTGAGACTTGTTTATGTTGACTCTCATGTCAGAATTTGACATGAGAGTTATTTGTATTGATTCAGGACCTGACTTGAGACCAGAGCTGAAGTCAAGGCTATCTTTGTTAAGACCAAGACAAGTCCAAGACCAGGACCTTTTAATCCAAGTCAAGACTGAGTCCAAATGATAGATAACAGGAAAGAAATGTACAGCTAATTGTTAAATCTGTACGAATTCTTTATTAAACACCAAAACGAATTTCTGAGTAGCACCAACCCAAGTTATAGCACTGCAGCTGATTCAGTCCCAACTAATGACTATTAAAAGGCATCTCATTATCGAGGGGTCACACAAGCAACATCTCATGATGAGTAAAACCAAAGAGCTCTCTCAAGACCTTCACACCCTTATTGTTGCGAAACATACTGATGGCATTGGACACAGAAGAACATAGCTTCCCTGAATTCTGCTAGATTTCAGGAGTGAAACGCTTGTTAGAAGAGTTGTCCAAGAGCCAAGGACAAGTTGTGCAGAGCTTCAGAAAGACCAGAAACACCAGACCAACTGTGAAGTTTGGAGGTGGAAACATCATGACGTGGGGCTGTTTTTCACCATACGGCACTGGCAGCCTTCATATATTTGAAGAAAGGATGAGTGAAAAAATGTCTGCTACCAGGATGATGAAGAGTAAATGAAGGTGGACGTTTTAGCAAGACAATGATCCCAAACACACAGACAAGGAAACTCTCAATTGGTTTCAGAGAAAGAAAATAAAGCTGCTAGAATGGCCAATCACCTGACCTGAATCCTATAGAAAATCTATGGAAAGAACTAAAGCTCTTAGAAGGAGCCCACAGAACCTGTTTGTGTTGAAGATTGAACCAAAATCACACCTGAGCAATGCAGTGACTAGTTTCTCCAAACAGGAGACGTCTTGAAGCTGTAATCGCAGACAAAGGCTTTTGTACGAAATATGAAATACATTTCAGTAAACGTCTTCATTACTTTTTCCCTGTGTCATTCTATTTTATTGCACATAACTTAATGTATGCACATCTATGGTTTAATTTACTGGCGTCTGTGGGTTGGATGGGTTGTTAACAACATCTGGTGAGAATTTCATGTCAACAGCACCTTTAGAAATATATTTACTTCGAAAACTGGTGACGTGTTCAGTACTTATTTAACCAGCTGTATTTGTTGCTGGATGTTCAATGTCCAAATACCAATGAGTCCTACACAAATCTAAGGCCAAGAAGAGTCCAGCCCTCCTTTAGACTTGTTACTATTGATTTGGGGCTTGACTTGGGAATTGAATGTACTGACTCAGGACTCAACTTGAGATTTGACTCAGGACTCGAGACTTAGACTTAAGACTTTTTGACTTCTCAGGGACTTGTTCCTACATCTGCTATTCACAGTAACTAAATTAAAATGTGTTTCAATCTCTTTAATTACTCTGGGTATGAAACATTCACACTGTTTGCGGAACTGTAGTCTCTATATTCCTGTTAACAGTGCACTACTATGACAGTGTAGAGTGAGGAAAAAGGGGATAATGCTATTCATCGAAGGCTGACTGACTTTGCCAAGAGCAGGCTGTTACCAAAAGGCTACTGACCAAAAATTGGTCGTCCCGTCACAAAGCTGATTAGCTTCAGCAGGGAACAAACAGAAGAATAAAGTGAAGTCCTCGCAGCCTTATTAAATCCATTCATCTTCTGAGCGTTATTGCTCCATTAAACGTTCATGTTTGTCCTCACCTTTTCTGTTCCGTGGGTAATCATTATAAATGGCAGGCAGCACTGCTAACCATAAGGCTTTTGGTAGAACTGGCTTTTGGCACTGATTCTGGTTCACTTTCATATATGCTAATCCCAGCTTAAAACACTGTAAGAAATGAAACAAACTGGTTCTGGATCAGCAGCTGAGACCATGCTAGCACCTTACAGTATAAATGGGCATGCCCTCAGAACATCACAGTTCCACTGATTACAGTTTCCCTCTTTTTAGACAGACAGGGTGATTTAGAGCATTCATTTTATACAGTTCTAAAGCAATCGAGCTGTTTATCGCATTATGCAACAAATGGTAGTTGTGGGTTTGTCCTCTGAAGTTCAGTTCCATTGAAAGTGTGATGCATCCCAAACAGCTAATGGATTTTGAAAAAAAAACAAACAAACACAGAAAATAGCATCATGCAAATGAGATCGGGCAAAGAGATCCCCAAACAGCTTTCGTTTATTGGGAGCCATGGTGCATCCATTATTATCCATTACCTCCATGAGGATTCTTCAGATACTGAGAAGGAAGTTACGCTGCAGTCACTACTAATGCAGCCTTAATGCAGCAAATGCATTCATTCTGCACCTAAGCAGGATAGACTAATTGTTGTGTGTGTGTGTGTGTGTGTGTGTGTGTGTGTGTGTGTGTGTGTGTGTGTGTGTGTGTGTGTGTGTGTGT
>JBBIGC010152985.1:0-17884 GCA_037576955.1 Lepidarchus adonis
TGCTGGATATAATAATGTGAGTATGGGACAGATGTGTGCTGGATATAATAATGTGAGTATGGGACAGATATGTACTGATATAATAATGTGAGTATGGGACAGATGTGTGCTGGATATAATAATGTGGGTATGGGACAGATGTGTACTGGATATTGTAATGTGTGTTTTGGAGTATGATATTGTTTATCAGTCAGCCAATGGCAATAGCTGGTCTAGATGGATGTTGAAATATTTAAACTGACGGTCTGTATTGGTGCAAAAACATTCTTAAAGGAAAGAGGCGAGTTGGAGACCATGGAATCCTCCAGTCCGGGTTAGAGCTGGTTCAGAGCAGGAGCTGTGTATCATCACAAGCAAATAAAGGCTGCCCACCCACACCACACACACACAGTCACTGAGAGTGATGTGGTTTAGATGGTAACACACACACGTCTTTATAGTGTTTATAGGAGGTCTGTTAAGTTTGTCTTCAGAGGTTCAGAGGAAGTGCAAACTTGCTAAAGAAATGCTTTGAGCAAATGTATTTTTGGTGTTGCTATGATGTACCTGGCTGCGTGCACAGTACTGAAGACTGTAGACCCAGAGGCCTGTGCAGTGTCACTGGGTGATAAGATGGCAGTAGTCCCCATTCAGATTATGCATTCATACCTATTTACCCTTTATGTAATTTCAAAATTGAGATCAGCCATCACATATCTAATATCAGTATTAACATTTTATACAACAGGAGTTCCTCTTTAGGAATGAACCATGCTCCCCACATGCATCAGTGAGCCTTGGGTGCCCAAGACCCAGACCCAAATGAGATGCAATACAGAGCCTCGTGTGGGTAAAACTCGCCCTCTGGTGGACTGACAGTGAAATGGCCCCAGTGTAAAATACAGTAGACACATATGTAAGGGGTTACATCACACATTGAGTAATGGAACCCAATCGCAAGTCGAGGACCCCCTGTGTGGTGTTTTTTATAACTGATGTCACAGCTTTACAGAATCCAGAGTCTCTAATGGGAAACAAAGCCTGATTCTAGCACATCTCTTTCAAGAACTGACTTTTCACTCACTGCCTAATATGCAAAAGTTTAGACACCCCTTGATAAATAACAGATTTGGGTGATTTTGTAATTTGTAAAATTTGTTAACACAGTCTCTGTAGGACATGAAAAACAATACATAATATTTTCAGCAAACATTGATGCATAGCTACATAAATTGAACAAAAATAAAAAATAAAAACATTATTATGGCACTGTACAAAGGTTTGGGCACCCTAAGAGTTCCAAAGTCTCTTTTTACAAGGTTTCAGTCCTTAATCAGCTCGTTAGATTTGATGCAAGACAACAGTTGTCATTAGTAAATGTCACCTGGTGCCATTTTCAAAACTACAAATACTCTGACTCTATAAACCTTGTGCACACACTTGTGGACACTCAACAACCATCACACCATCTCTAAAAAAGCTGAAGCTGAAAAGAGGATGGTTTCTACAACAGACCAATGATCCTAAACATACCTCGAAATCCACCATGGACGACCTCAAGAGACGCAAGCTGAAGGTTTTGGATTTGCCATCACATGATTTAAACATCATTGAAAATTTGTGGGTAGATTTTAAAAGAGTATTACAGAACTAGAAGCCTTTTGCAGGAAGAATTGAGAAAATCCCATGTACAAGAACTGAAAGACTTTTAGCTCTAAAAATTATTTGCCAATTTATAGTGCCGTAATAATTTTTTCTGCAAATTTTCTTCAATTCATCAATTCATGACATAAAAAGTAACTATGCATCAGTGTTTGCTGATAATATTGTGCATTTTTTCAATTTTCTAAGAGGACTGTGTTTACATCTTTTCAATTAAAAATGACCAAAATATGGTATTTATCCAGGGGTGGCCAAACTTTTGCATAAAACTGTATATCCCACAATTTGACATGTGCAATTGGATTTAAATAAGTAGAAGTTCTTCACGTGGGGGGATGCTAGAGTGGGTGGAGGGGGTGGTCTGCTGCTTGTGGAGCAATCAGTGCTAATGTGGGACAGATGAAGTAGCTGCTATATCAGCATAGGTGCTCCCGGTCACCTGGCTGGCTCCTTCTGCATCTTTGTGGAGGGCACGCTCATGTCAAGCCGTGGACGAATCTATACTGCTAAAAAAACCACAAAAATAAGACATCCTAGATCTGAATGAATTAAATATTATTATTAAATTCTTTGTTCTTTACATAGTTGAATGTGCTGACAACAAAATCACACAAAAATGATCAATGGAAATAAAATTTATCAACCCATGGAGGTCTGGATTTGGAGTCACACTCAAAATTAAAGTGGAAAAACACACCACAGGCTGATCCAACTATTTAATGTAATGTCCTTAAAACAAGTCAAAATGAGCCTCAGTAGTGTGGATGTGCCAAAATCTCTATTTGGGAAATGTGAAGGTTTGTAACATTTGAGTCAGTTGCAGTGCCTCTATACATCTAAACTAGAATACTTGCCAAAATTACATCAAGTGTGGATGTGCCAAAATTAAATTTTTTTGAGCCAAATCTATTTGGGAAATGTAAAGGTTTGTAACATTGTAAAGGTTTGGAACATTTGGGTCAGTTGCAGCATCCAATTTAAGGAACCTGACTGTTCACTTTCTGCCTAATATAACCCACCCTCCGACAGGCGTGTGTGTGTGTGTGTGTGTGTGTAAACTTCCTGCTTCTCCTCTTTAATGAATTACAGCTTAACTAAGCTGCTGGAGGCATTTCGGTCAAAGGTCACAGTGGGAGAGCCTTGCCTTAAATTAACCTACACACACACACACACACACACACACACACACGTTTCATTAAAGCAGTCTGGTCTGGCCTCTCAACAATAGCTACACTGTTGCCTGAAAACTTCAGCAGGAACCACTCAGTGAAATGCTGCTGGACTTCTGTGACGCTCACTCAAGGAAAGGAAAATGTTTCCTCACGGCATGTCCAGTTTGACCGAAAACATCATTTTGTGAAGTTTTCACCTACTTCGAGTGAAAATACAGCTCACAAAAGGGAGGGATACTGACACACTTCTGGTACTGAGGCCAAACCTGGTGGGGAACCTCATGTCCAAACATTCCTTCTGTCATTTTCAGTGAACCAGGCTGCTAAATTTAGCTACATGCAAACCAAACCCTGCCCTTTTACTCTTCTCCATGTTTGGAGGACTATCCCGAGCATGGCAAGCTCTGGTGAAATCAGACCTTGCAAGTATTCTGCTACATATTGGAACTGATATCCATGCCATCCATATAAGGGATCTCAGTTTGTGTGATGTCGTTTACATGTACATAGTAACCATTACATCACCATTGCCGGGTGAACTATCTAGTTATTTCGTACCTGTTGGGGTGGGATACATTAGGCAGCAAGTGAACAGTCAGATCTTGAAGTTGATGTTCTGGAAACAGAAGCATAGGATGCGAGGGCCTTTTTCTTATGGCTAGAGCATCTCCAAAACAGCAGCTCTTGTGGAGTGTTTCAAGTCTGCAGTAGCTAGTACCTAGCAGGTCATTGCATATGTACTGTATAATATCAGTATAGTAAAGTATACTATCTGTAGCAATATTAGAGTAAGTCAGCTTGATGCTATAGACGTTTGGTGAAATGTCCCGTTAATGTGGTAACAGCCATGATACATTCTGCAATATCTGTGGCGAATATACACTTGCACCTCAAAGATGTTTGATGTCCGCTCTTGTGAAGAAAGCTTCTCATCTGTATTTCGGCTGCAAAATAAGTGATCAAGACAGCAATGGGCAACTCATATTTGCAGTGCGATATATGCTGTCAGTCTGAGAGCCTGGCTCAGAGGCGCTGGAAAGACTGTTTGCTTTTGATGATATGGCGTGAACAGAAAGACCATGTTATGGACTGGTACTTCTGTTTGACTAATGAAGTGAAAGTGATTATCTGTCATTGTGAACGCACCACAGCACATCACAACAAAATGTGTCCTCTGCATTTTACCCATCACATGTGCAGCTGCGGGCAGCTATCAACAGCAGTGAACCTTGCTCAAGGGTTACCTCAGTGGTGCCCGAGCTGGGACTTGCACATGCGACCTTCTGCTCTCAGGGGCAAAGTCCTAACCACTAGGCCACCACTGTCCCTGTTTCTGTTGTGTCTGCTTTCTGGGGTCTCAAAGTTTTATAGCAAATTCATACAGATTTAGCAATAAGATGTGATGATAGTTCTTACAGAAGAATGATGTGAATGCTAAATATGGAAACAAACACAATAAACAAACCTTATTGTCAAATTTCCATACATCAGTCCTAAAGGCTCAGTAACAAAAACAACCTGTTTAATTCTAAGGGATAAATCAGGGGTGCCCAGCTCTGGTCATGGAAGCCTGGTGGTCCAGCCAGTTTGGTGACCTCCCTGATTAAGAACACCTGGTTCAGGTTACCTGTTAAATGACAGTTTCAATGAGTGTGTTTGAGGGGGGAATTTTGGGGACTCCTGAGATAAAGTGAGGTTGGAAAGCAGGGTAGAAATGAACTGTGACAAATTTTGGTCAAAGAAAGGCTTAATTATTAATATAATATGTAAAATAAAAAAGAAGAAATAAAAAAAAAAGAAAAATACAAGAAATGAAACCCTTTAAAACCAGTTTAGAAACCATCTTAGCCAGCCTTCTTTTACTCTATCACAGCTAACTCTCTCTTCTGTTTATCTCTTGATCTACCAGAGACGAGCAACAGATGAATGCTACTTCCTGGAGCGCCTTGAGGCAAACAACTATAACACCTACCGGTCACGCAAGTACCCCGACTTTTATGTAGCCCTGAAGAGGACAGGGCAGTACAAGAGTGGATCAAAAACAGGACCCGGCCAAAAGGCGATCCTCTTCCTCCCCATGTCTGCCAAGAGCTGAGCCACATCCATGGACCACAAGGTCAGCATGGCAGCATGGAGTCTATAGGCGCTTTTAGTTTGGGACATTTGGAGAGGGACTACCCACTGAGGATAGCTACACACTTTCAGGGGTGCTTCTTTCCATCAGTAGGACCACTGAAGTGATGTAAACCAGCTGATGGTTGATATAACGTCCACATAAGAGAAGATGGAGGACGCAGTGATTGGAGGACATAAACCAAACACATTTCACTTTTGTCTGGAACAATCACCGTACACATCTGTCTGAATCAAAAACAGTGCACTTTTGTCTCGAGCTATCACCAGACACTTTTTTCTGGACCAATCATGGTACACTTTCGTCTTGACCAATCAATGTACACTAACATCACTCATGGTTCCTTGAGTGTGAGAAAGTACCAACCCTGCAGTAGGAGCTAAAGTAGTTCCTCAAAATGTCGTTCCAACAACTATAATCATTCTTAGTTCCTGCAGTGTGGACACATAGTAAAGGATGGACTGTAGAAGTTCCTACAGTCCTCCACTCCACTCCGTCTTATGTAAGTGCATGAAAAGTGCTAGGAAAGCTCCAAACACAGTGCTGGGCTGCTAATCCATTCGGCTCCTGTTTTTTGATTGCCTCTCTCTGCTTTTTCGCTGGAAGGGAATGTCATAACTGCATAATGTGAGTTTGAGTGATGCTGCTCTACAAATCTTCAAAAAAGGATTTCATGCAAAAAATCGGGGTAAAATTTTGAGGATCTGTTAAGACAAAATGTGTTTTCATGTTTATTCACAGTACACTGAAAACTTCTGATTGATTTAAAACTTTTCTGACGTCCCAGCGTGTTTCCGAGTGCTCCCACTGGGGAGGTGTACTAGTGCCCCTCAGGGAGCATTCTGTGATAAATCTGATAGACCAGGCCTGTGTACACTGCTGGAACTTCTGCCATGCTTAGGTCAATGCTGTCGAAGCCCTTCTCCAGGCCATGCTGCAGCAGCCTGGCGATGCGGGTCGTCACCGGCGTGGTGTCCCTGGTCCTGACCAGCTCAGACAGGTCCAGCCACTCGCAGCGCAGGCATTCTTGTGTGCAGAAGCTGATGTCGTGCGTCAATGGGCTGAGGCGGCAGATTAAGTACATGTCTGACATCCCGAACGCTCCGGGGTGGTTGTGCTGCTGGCGGATGCTCAGGAGAGATCGGAACTCTGATTGCACACCGGTTTCCTCGAAGACCTCGCGGACAGCAGTGGAACCTTAATTGGGGAAGAGAGGGAGACATGGGAAATCACATCTAAAAAAATTCTTTCTAAAATTTCTAAAGCTTTTGCACCAGCAGTGTCTCTGTGCGTCTCTATGGCTGGCAGTTTTGCCACTTTTCCTTGAGGTCCCACTAACCCACTGAGCATTCAGCAGGCCGGAAGTGAGGCCTAAAATTATAAAATATATTCTTCCTGCAAAGCTACTTAGTTTTTCATTAATGTAATTTCAGACATTTCCTAAAAAATAAATCATCTAAAATGCATTCAATATAGTAACAACAACAATAATAATAAAAATGAACAGGATACATTGAAAGTAAAATAATAAAAATAACATTAATATAATGTTATATATTAATTCATTCAATTATTTTGCTTATATATTTTGGGTCATGCGGTAGCTGGAGCTGATCCCAGTTGATTATTACAAGACAGGGTTTACCCTGGACTGGGGGCCAACCCATCACAGGGCAACACAGACGGAGAACCGTTCACACACACACATTCACACCTATGGGAAATTTACATTAGCCAGTCAACCTGAACCAAAAGCCTTTGGACAGTGGGATGGAACTGTTTATATTTTGTCACACGTGTCTACAATGATAACACTGCTTCTGAAATTCACAAGTTGCACAATGTTGCACAAGACCCCTTACAGGAATTAGAAACAAACAGACTTTTGACTAGAAGAATGTAATGTTAATATATCTGCCTTTCATGTTGGTCCACAGGGGTTTTTTCACCAGTGTATGCTGGTACACAGGTTTGGGAGCAGAAGAGAAGAGGAAATGATGGAGGAATGTGTAATTATACTGCACTGACTGGTGCAAAAATGCCTGAACAGCTTGTGAACATAATATGGGTTCAATTACCTCTGACATATACAAACTGTAACACTTCAGATAGTGGTGGGTGAATGTTAACCGCCCACAAAACAACGTGCACATTTCCATACTTACCAATATTCTCTCCCAGGTTGGACAGGCCTCCAGGGAACTTCCAGGCATTCTTTGACTGAAACAGATGTTGTTGTGTTAGAAAGAGATTAAGTGTGTGTTTTGTATTATTAACATTTTTTCTTTTTCTAATTGAAATGGGTTTTACTTTATCCTGTGCCACAAATGTTTTGTCTTTCATTAACTCTAAGTGACTTCTATTGCTCTGTGTATTAACTTCCTTTACCTTTCTGAGTTTGAGAGAGTTCTACTGATGTCTATAAAGCCTTTTGTGTTTCTTAACTAATATTTATCACAAAAATGCTGCTACTTATAAATAAAAATGTAGTTCTTACTTGAGTAGTTTAAGAAAAATAAATAAAATACTTTTTATTGCTTTTATTATGACATTATAATTTTTTTTCTAAGTAAAATCATTATTATATGTATTTTTGTTTTCTATATTTGTCTTAAACAATTCAATAAAGAGTATTTTTTTGGGAAATGCTTTCTGCATATTTTTGTGTCCCAACCAACTGAATTAACATAAAATGAAGACAACAGATGTTGTTTCTGTAACTTCGATGTATGTACCTGATGTGTTAATCTGTATTCCCATTTTTCCCAATTATTTTCATTAAATAACTGTCCATTTCACTAATAATATATTACATATAATTTCCCTTGAGATTAAATGACCGTACACTGGTGCTTGAAATTTTGTGAATCCTTTAAAATGTTCTTTATTTTACTATGAATGTGACCTAAAACATCATCTAATTTTCAAATAAATCCTAAAAGTAGATGAAGAAAACCTTGTTAAACAAATGACACATTATTTTATTTGCTCATGTATTTATTGAAAAACATTAAAAAATGTCCATGTGGCAAAAGCTTTAGGTTAAATAAAACACGTGATAACTTTCAAGCACCACTTTGTATATGATGTGTACAAAAAAAAAGTCATTTCTGAATGAGTAAAATATTCCATATTTCCCATTAACATTTTGGGATGTTTTATAACAACAGGCAGGAAAACACCACATGACAAAAATACCTTGACCAATCATTAGAAGAGGGTGGGATATATTAAGCTGCAAATGAACAGTCAGCTCTTGTGCTGCTTGATGTGCTGTAAGCAGGAGAGTAATCATCGTAGGGCCTTATTGTGATGTCTAGAGCATCTTCAGAAAAGCAGGTCTTATAGAGTGTTCCAGGTCTGCATTACTTAGTACCAACCAAAAGTGATCCAACTGGGTCATGGGCACCCAAGGCTCTTTGCATTTGGGGAGTGTTTTCTGATCTCATATAGTAGCTCCTGTTATACAAAATGTTAACGTTGGCTCTGATAGAAAGTGGTCAGAACGCACAGTGCACAGTGATGTTTATGCGCGTTTGATGTGGTGTGGTCTTGTTTTACTGTGGCATGTTATCGGTGGAACAGGATCTTTTCCAGTACAAAGGAAAAGCCGCAGGGATGGAAAGGACTGGAAAACATTATCCAAGGACAGGAACTGCAGACAGTAAAGTTAATGATAGTGTGTGCTGGGTGGACGTGTGTGTAAGACACATGGCAGGGTTGTCTTTCCTTGAAATCTACATGTTCTATGGCCAGTGGTTCCATCAAATAATAAAAAAAGACATACGTTGCCATGCTGGCAAAAATTTTTTTTAGAAATAATAAATTGCTTAACATAAAACATCTCCATTAGATGTAGAATAAAATATCAATATTCAAAATAAATGAAACCTACAAGCAAACCCTGTCAAGAAGTAAATAAACATTGCTGAAGAGCTTCTTTGAAAAAGGGGGAAGACCCAATAATGCAAGGGTGCAGAATTGCGCATTAAGGTCTTGAGGTGGCAGAATTGAGGTGCTAAGGCACCATGACACCAGCACCACCGCTGCCACCACCACCTCCTCAATAAGCAGACAGCCAGAGATGGTGTGGAGGTATGACATCTTGCTTTGATGTCGAAGCAAGCAGGGAGCAATGGGATGAGAGAGATTGGGCCTTCATCCTAGCTAGTACATGGTGGACTACAGATAGCTGAGGTGCACAATCCTGCGCTGCGGATCATGTGGTGCACGAGCACTGTGTGTGTGTGCATAGTGATATTCACTGTGTGCCAGGGGCTGACGTCGAGAAAAGTGGGCACTGGTCCTAGGCCTGCCCCTGCTTGTAGGTCATCACTGCCCTTGTGAACCATTGCCTGGAGCGACCCCGGAACAGCGACCATGCTGTCAGAGCAGGAGGACAGAGATGAGGTGGATCAGGAAGGTGAGCGCCCGCTTGCCACTAACCTGGTGTCCGATTTGTTCCAGCAGGTCCAACAGGATTCCTCATTCCTGAGAGAGCAGAAAGCTGGGTGCAGGCGTTGATGGTAAACGAGGAGTTCGGTCACCCATGCCCAGCACTACATACCCGACCTACAGCTAAAGAGAGCATTTGGCTTCTAGAATATGTTCATCTTCTGACACCACACAGCCTAAAAGAACCGCAGAAAACCCCTCAGTGCTGACTCACGTCTGTGAAAGGTCAAACAAGCTGGCCCAGATTCCCTCAAGGCTTGGTTATTGAGTAACATGAAACTGAAGGTGCTTTGCTATGCAACGGCCTGCCAGACATCAGTGGTGGCTCCCAGCCAGCCTGCACACTACACTTACCAGTAAATGACGAAGGAGCAGCTGGCCTGAGGGTGACCTGAAAAGGAACTAAAGGGAACTGGGTGTCTGAAGCTCCCTCATAGGCTCTCCTGAGACATTGTTCTACCAGAATTTGGAGAAATATTTGGGCCTACAAACTAAACCCAATCATGGTGAAGGGATACATGCAGTGTTGTGAGGTCCCCCAAAGTGACTTAGTTCAGATCCACTATTTTACCATCAACACCATTCCATAGCCACAATCACTCAGGAAGTTCACTGAGGGTAGAGAGGAGATATAGTAGCTCTATTTGTGTTGGAGACATTTGATTTCATTCATCCACCAAACCCACCCTGGATGAGGTGGTTCCATCTCAACGACTCAGTTGTGGCTAAAGAACAGTTGGTTCCTCATCTGAATCTCAGAATCTCTCAGGGAGTCTTCTTCAGTGACTCATAGCTATAAAAACATATCCCAAAGGCATCTTCATATTAACTGGTAGAGAGATAGGGCACTCTACCATATCAGTATGATCTTTGTCCCAGCCAAACTCAGGTCAACATCCAGAACAGAGGAGATTGCAAGTAGCAGAAACTCCTGATGGAAATGAACTGTTGCTAAATACAGTCCCCACCCCCAAAATGTGAACCATCTGGAGGGGGCCCTGATTACCAGCATAAGCAGTGTAAAAAAGCAAACGCCCTCTACAGAGATATTACACTGCCTAAAACTGACTTTGTCCCGCTCATGCTGCTGAAACAGCTCTGACTGTGGTGCACTGTGTGTCTGACCTCTTTCTATCAGAGCAGAATTAACATTTTGTACAACAGGAGCTGCTCTTTGGGATCAGACCACACTCCCAACATGGATCAGTGAGCCTTGGGTGCCCATGAACCAGTTGTCTTTCCTTGGATCACTTTTGGTAGATACTAACTACTGCAGACCTGGAACACTACACAATACCTGCTGTGTTGGAGATGCTCTAGCCATCACAATTAGATCCTTAGACACTGATGCAACTGCTTCCAGCACATCAACTTCAAAAACTAACTGTTCCCCCCGGACAGATGCCACTGTAATGAAACAATAACATTTAGAATGTTACTCACTTCACCTAGGTGAGGTGATAATGTTATGGTTGATCAGTGTGGCCTGTGCAAAAGAAATGTCAAGTCAAGTAAAATGTATTTGTATATTGTTTTGTATAACTGTTATTGTCAAAAAGCAGCCTTACAGAATCCAGGTCAGAGCCTCTAATGGGCAAGCCAAAGATGACAGGGACAAGGACACGGGACACTCTGGTCAACACAGATTAGTAATAACAGACAAAATAATATAAGTAAATAAAAAAAAGTAAAATAAAATTAATATTTCAGTTTAAAGTGGTGTCTACAGTTCAGATGGGCCTCATAGAGTTAGGATCAGTTTGGTGGGGCATGGTTCTGTCTGTATGGGTTCTCCTCAGTAGGAGTGAGTGGGATCCAGCATATCAAAATTGGTCTGTATCAGCACAGTGGGACAGGATCATTTGTATTTCAACAGAGTAGCTCAACACATGGACAGACAGACAGACAGAGAAGGCATGGGAAGAGAGATAGGGATAGAGATAGAGAGAGAGAGAGAGAGAGAGAGAGAGAGAGAGAGAGAGAGAGAGAGAGAAACACTGTTCAATGAGCTCTGCCAAGGTTTTCTATGACAGCATAGGTAAAAAGGGGAGAGCCAGGAGGTAGCACAGACATTAGAGCATCCTGGGACATAAGGCAGCCAACCACTTGACCAGAGTGAATGCATTAGGGTGACAGCATCCAAACATCCCAGTTTACCACAAACCTCTATGCTTAAGAACCCTGGATTTACCCCTAGTCTAGAACTAATTGAAATCTTGAATAAACAAATATATTTCCAGCCTGGAATTCAATACTGATACTCTGCCTGAGTCCAAAACAATATTTGGAAGATTCTTCCACTATTAAATTACAAGTCAAAGTGTAGTGATTTTATTACAAAAGGATTATTAATTTTATTAATTAGGGTAAAAATACAGGCTCTCAGATTTGAACTGTTTAATCTGTTGAAGATTATATTACATTGAATTACATTTTCGTACCTCATAAGAAGTCAGAAAAATATATTGCGACATTGTTCCGGAGGTGGAAAAGCCATCGAGGGAAAAAAGGAGATTGATACAAGGGTTTAGTGCTCAAATACAGGACGTGGCCTGTTTCCGGTTTATTACCAGCTCTGATACGTAAGCGGTACCAGATTTCTTCTTTATTTTTGATGGTGCAAATTGGTGCAAAATACTGATTTTACACAGGAATTATATGTATTTACAGCCCAAAAGGTTTTGGTTCTGCTGTTTTGTAATATTATTAGTTCAAAATTAGAGCATGTACAGAGCTGATCTACACAGAAAGACCTGAGATTTGAACGTGTGAGTGATTTTTAATAGGATGTGTATCCTGAAGACTGTTTCGGATCTGTTGTCAGGAGTATAAGGATTTTTCTTTACCATAGTGTGGATTCTTCTGCCATCAGCAGTGGAGGCCTTTCTTCCTTTTCCTAATTATATTCCAGTGTATCAGATGGCTGTATTCTTGCCTCATAATATCTTCCTTGACTTTTATTTGCACAGCTTTTCTCCTCATGTTGAACAATGGCAACTACAGACTGTAAATGGTAGAAGCAAGGTGTCTTATCTCTGCACTATTGAAGCAATGAAACACAAACACCTGTGAAGCCAATTGCCTCGAATATTATGGTGGACTATGTATAAAAAGTGTTGTCTTTGTGCCAAACATAATGGAGGGCACTGTGTGTTCAATAAATAGAAATTGTGCTCTAAAACATACAGATGGCATATTCATGAAGATGATGTGTACATATTTCACAAACAAAACGCCATTTGGCAGGGGGTGTCTTACTTACTTTTACAAATGGGCATCAAGATTTTCCCCCAAAATTGACACAATAAAAAAAAAAAAGGAACAAACAGTCTAAGCATTGGCCCTCAAGTTGGCTTTCTCTGCATGGGTAAGATGTACCTCTGCGTGAGGCTAGTCAGCAGCGGCGTCTGAATAGTTTTCTCCTCCTTGCATTGAAAAGACGGAAGATGATGGACTGGTCATCACATGAGATGTGCTGAACTAGTCTAATCAATGTAGGCCCTACCTCACACTGGTGTCAGATACCACAGCACACCTTTAGAGGTTTTGTGGAGTCCATGCCTTGACAGGTCAGATATTTTTTGGAGGCACGAGGAGAACCCACAAAATGGTTTTAATGTTATGGCTAAATGGTGTACAGACACTAACTGGCTGAGGGGCAAGGTTGAGAGGTGGTGGGCCAAACCAAACCTATTCACACTTCCAACCAACTCAATTTTGTAGCTTTTAAAAAACTTCCTGAAAGCTTTCCATATTCCTGGCCGAGGGAGTTTGGTGTGTATAACTCGTCTGAGGACTTAGCAGTAACGAGCTGTGGGAAAAGCTTGGTTTACACAAACATGCATAATGGCAACAGTTTATAGCGTCGGGGAGGCGGTGTAGCGCAGAGAGCGGATTGGAGCAGAGGAACAAGGTGTTGCACTCAAAACGCTGCTTCACTCACAAGAATGTATGTGTGTGTGAAGTGCCATATTTTCCCTAATAATTTAGGCACACACTGCTTCTGTTTACCTCCAGAGCTGATCTCTGGTCTGAAAGGCTATCAGACGTCAGGGCAACAGCATGAGCTCCACAAAGGAGCACTGTGGGGTGGAAAAATCACACATACCTTATTCTTGTCCTGCACAACCAGAACTTTTCCATTGGACTCATTCAAAACAGCACCTTTAGGAGGAAAAACCAGAGATTATGAACTGAAAATGCACACACGCGCACACACATGCACACACGCACACACGCACGCACGCACGCACACACACACACACACACACACACACACACACAGGCAAAGATATAAACCTGTTCTGTGAGCTGTTGGCAAATCTCCTGGCAAATGTGATGAAAATGTGTAGTGCATAAATCAAAATACGAAAATATTTCCTTTGGACCTATGCGTAATACTCTCACACACAGTGCACCGTAACGAAATGTGAACTCTGCAGGCAGCCACCAATGGTGCATAGGAAGCCGTGAAGTGAAGTTGGTACCTTGCTTAACATTATACCGTAGTTGAACATGAACAATTAAATTGATAATAATCTGAACTTACTAATATCATGCCGCAACGCAAGTCCTACACTGCTGAATTTAAGCTCCAGGTCGTTGCTTTCATGAAGCAACATCTTCAAATGATACCGGTGACGAAAGCGTCTCTGATGAAAGCATTTCCCAGCCAACAACAAACATGTTCCTTTTATTTCTGTTAAAATATTTTCTTAGCTTGTGTTATATACTATGGTTTAATATAATGTAGCAAAGGCCTGAAAAAATGTCATTTTCACATTGCAGCAACGAGCCTGAAACAGACAAATGTAAAGAAGAGGATGGATGCAACAGTGAAGGAACTTCAACACTGATCTATCTTTGCTTTGTTTTTCAAACTGTTAATAACTGCAGTAAAAAAAGTACAATTAAATTCAACTAATCATTTGGGCATGTCGTCTTTTTGTACTGAATTATACATTTAGTAAATGTGTCTATGTTTTTAGATAGGCCGTCCTATTTAAGCAAGCCGCACCCAACACCAGGTTTGTAGAATCAATACATGCTACAGCTGATCATTGGGGAAATACGGTGTACTGTTACTCAAATGCCACAGTGTATAATTTATGGCACTGGGACTCCAGTTTTCAATCTTGAAAACCCATAAATTAGAACAAAAATAATCATAAATATTTTTCAGAATTTCAAATCATGGGTATTTTACAGAAACATTCAGTATATTTAGGGCAGCTTGAATTTGTGCCACAAAGGGGTGACAAAGCCTGAAGCTTGAGTTTTACAAACAAGTCAAAAGAAAAAGCCAGTTCTGAATCGCTTTAACAGAAACAACCTCCTCCACACATAAAGCCAGCGTTTCAGACAAGTCAGTGACCCTTTTGTTCTAGCCTTTTTTAAAAATATAATTACGTCTGACACTACACAACAGATCAATTTTTCAAATGATAAAAGACAAATATTGAAATATTCTAACCAACATTTATTCATTTATTTATTTTCCATACTGATTATTTATTCTTAGTCATTTTTAGTTATTTTGAAGTGAAGTAGCCACCACAGCAGCTGGAGTCTGGTTTAGAGAGGACACACCCATGGCATTTGACTGTCCAGCCTGTGGCAGAACTCACAGAGTGATACAGCGCGTTTACAGCATTATTCTAACTGCCCAAGTTATTCCAGGCCTGGAAAAATGTCTAAGACAATGGAACAGGGGTGGTTCATATGTCCTACTGAATACTGAGATGCACCATGAGAACCTGGATGGTGAATAATTAACAAGTGTGCTAACATGAAATTAGTTACATTATCTGTTAACTAAATTAATAATTAATTAATTAATTAATAACACATAAACAAGGTTAAACAATTTTAACAAGCTTTCTTCACAATTAAAGAGCCGTTTATAGACATGTGATGTAAGGTTGAGTGGTGTGGTGCCATTACACTAACACATACTGTGACAATCAGGAAGTGCAGATCCCAAAAGGTTAAGTAATCTCTGCCATAGTTCCCAAATGGTTGTTGTTGAACAATTCACCCATTTCAGCTGAAAGGTGAAAGCGCCATTTTGTGACATGCAGAGCATTCAGTGCGGTGGACCAGTTCCACTGCATGCCTCACCAGGTAGACTGCCACCATGGTCTTTGTCTTTTCATCTACCTTTAACACGGTTATGAGTGACAGCCCATTACACAAACATTATTTCCCATAGCTGCTCATTTTTACATACAGAAATCTGTAAAGAATTTTCGTTTGAAAGAAATAACTAGTAACTGTAAATAAGTACTTTAGCATCTACTTATTTTTATTTGCAATATTAGGTTTGTCATTTAATTACTTTTGAAAGAAGTACAGCATTTCACAAAAGTTAGCACACTGCTCACATTTTTGTCAATATTTAATTATATCTTTTCATGGGACAACACTGAAGATATGATACTTTGATACAATGTAAAGTAGTCAATATTCAGCTTGTGTAAATCTGTGGTCCCCTCAAAATAACTCAACATATATCCATTATTGCCTAAACAAACGTGAGTACACCCCTAAGTAAAAATGTCCAAATTGGCCATTTCCCTCCCTGGTGTGATGTGACTTGTTAGTGTTACACGGTCTCACGTGTAAATGGGGAACAGGTGTGTTACATTTGGTTTTATCACTCTCACACTCTCTCATACTGGTCACTGGAAGTTCAACATGGCACCACATGGCAAAGAACTCTCTAAGGATCTGAAAAAAAATTATTGGCTGAGACTATAAGAAGATTGCTAACACCCTGAAACTGAGCTGCAGCACAGTGGCCAAGACCATACAGTGGTTTAACAGGACAGGTTCCACTCAGAACAGGCCCTTCCATGGTCGACCAAAGAAGTTGAGTACATATGCTCAGTATAATATACAGAGGTTGTCTTTTGAAAGTAGACATACGAGTGCTGCCAGCATTGCTGTAGAGGTTGTAGGGATGGGGAGTCAGTCTGTTAGTGCATCAATCCTGGTCACTGGAAGTTCAAACCTCTTAACCTCAAACCTCAAAGCTCTAGTGTACTCAAGTGCTGGACAATAATGATGGCCACACACAATATTGACACTTTGGGCACAATTTAAACATTTTCACTTAGGGGTGTACTCACTTTTGTTGCCTGAGGTTTAGACTGAATCGCTGTGTGTTGAGTTATTTTGAGGGGACAGCAAATTTACACTGTTATATAAGCTGTACACTGACTACCTTACATTGTAATAATGTGTCATATCTTCAGTATTGTCTCATGAAAAGATATAATAATTGGTTACAAAAATGCGAGGGGTGTACTCGCTTTGTGAGATATTGTACCTAGTAACTGTAATTTTCAATAACTTGCACAACAGTGGTGATAGTATACACCCTGAACTTTATATTTAAAACTGGCCTGTGTTACATTGAAGAAAGTAATTGAATGAAATGTAATCATGAGATCTATGATTTATCAAAAACCACAGAAATGCTCCACAACCATGATTGGTCACAATGTGAGTAATAGAATGTTGGTGGTAAAATTTGAAATACACAACTTTAGGGGACTATTTTGCCTCGTAATGCCCTGCATGTATCCCGCCACCCTGAATGGGTTTAATTTTAGGCCCAAAAGCTTCTGCAAACTCTGGAAGAACAATGTCTCAGGCATCACCTTCATGTCTCTGAGGAACTTTTGGAAGAACCAGATGTCTAGTTCCATTCACACGAACTGTGAACAACTTGAACCACTCTGTTTATCTTAACCAGTAAATTTAAACAAGAATTGTGGGAAATTTCACTTTAATAGACTCCTATTACAGTCAGTATTGTTGTGTGAATCCCAGAGAGTGTAGAGATGTAGAGAACATGTTTCTAGTGTATCTCCTGGTATCTTCCCCAGGTTCCCCTCCTGTCCTCCTCCTAACTTTGGCCTGTAAACACAGCGTCTTCTCAAGAGACATGTTCCGGCATGCCCTTCCACACCGTCCCACACACCACACACTCCAGCAGTCCCTGCTGGTGAAAACTGGAATAACTTATCAGGCCGCGTTCCCAGAATCAAACCATCGTTTCCTGCCACTGGAAATAAGCAGCACGTTCTACAACCATGTACATTTCGGGCTGCACGATGTGGAAAAAATATCGGTATTGTGATTATATTGCTGCATATTGGGACTGCAATTCCTTTCATTACATTAAAGGGCCTGTATGCTCACTTCCATGAGGTTAAAAGGGCCTGTACCCTGACACCCCAGCCCCACCAAAGGCTAGCGCAGCAAGAAATATTGTCATTGTATTGATCACGATACAATCACAGTGTTTTCCTCCGAGATACTGACATCAAAGGTTGCAATATACAGATGAGCCTGATAGGGTGACCACTCACAGGTCAGTGTTACTGGGTTTTCTGATTAATTGTGGTGTTCTTAAAATCCAACTAAAGTCAAATTATATGTACAGTATACACACACACACACACACACACACACA
>JBBIGC010153062.1:0-17872 GCA_037576955.1 Lepidarchus adonis
TGGCAAATTCACCACTGGTGCCCTGTGCTCCTCACAGATGAAAGCAGGTTCACACTGAGCACATGTGACAGACGTGACAGAGTCCGAAGATGCCGTATAGAATGTTCTGCTGCCTGCAACATCCTCCAGCATGAACGGTTTGGCAGTGGGTCAGTAAAGGTGTGGGGTGGCATTGATTTCCATTGATCATTTTTGTGTGATTTTGTTCCCAGCACATTCAACTAACAAAGTATTTTATAAATATATTTTATTCATTCAGATCTAGGATATCTTATTTTTGTGTTCCCTTTATTTTTTTTAGCAGTATTTATTGCCAGAAAGGCTAGTCCTGCTGATAGCAAGTCAGTATTTTCACTATTTCAGACTGGCCTAGGCACTGATGCAAAGAGAACTTGAACTGCACTGTTACGTGCTCAAACATAAAAGTCCCAGGGAACAGAAATAGAGAAAATCTTTTCTGGGGTTTTATTGATGAAGTTGTGCTGCTGCTGTTGAGATTGTTTGTGTTTATAAAAACTTGCACTTTTACAGTCTAGACATTTATTTACAGTTTATTGATTCTGTTTCAATTATTAATATTTGACTTGCATTACATATGCAACATTTTCTACTAGTAATCAATTCTATTGGGTAACAATAACCCAACTCACCCAATGGGATTTATTCAGTCATGGTACAGCAGAGGTCAGGATAAATCAGTTCCACCATGTGTTTGTATGTGACGTGATTTTACTATTGCTATTAGGACTTACAAATAGTGACATCCAATAAAAAAGGGCTTTTGCCCAAAAATTCACTGCTGTCTCCATTAGAAAATGTTCTCATTTTAGGCAGGAGTGGAAATGAAGTTGTAGAAGTAATTTCATGTTTCTACCTCTGCCATTTGCACCCAAGTAAAACATAAAAATTACATCTGCTTTATCTTTTCCTTTTTATGGGGATGTATATTTCTGAATTTGTTGCACTAATAAAGTGAAAAGACACAAAATTGTGATACATTCTTACTTTCATAAATCAATTACAGCACATATATTAGTTTTATTATTGTACAGTATGAATGTATAGGACTACCATAACCTATAGTTATACAGTAGATTCACACAACTTGACACAAATGGCTATTTTGAATGCTGGTTTGAATGGCTATTAAAGGAAACCATCTTCTCCTGTGATCTGCTTGCTTGTACTGTGTGTATAAAAGGTCAACAAGGACTCTTTTGCGTCTTGATGTTTTTGGATTCTAAGTCATGGGAAAAGCAAACGAATTGTCAAAGGATCTGCAGGAAAAGGTAGTTGAACTCCATAAAACTGGAAAGGTATATAAAAAAATCAAAGGTATTGAGAATGCCAATCAGCAGTCTTCAAACTCAAATTAAGAAGCGTAGTAAGTTTAAAAAAAAAAAAAAAACTGCAGGAAAATTTGCACTCATCAGCCCAGAAGCTGCACATGGGACGTACTTGGACATTCCAACACGACAATGATTCATAACACAAGGACAAGTCCACCTGTCATTTGCTACAGCAAAATATAGTAAAAGTTGTGGAGTGACCATCTCAGTCTCCTGACCTTAATATCATTGAGCCACTCTAGGGAGATCCTCAAACATGCAGTTCATGTAAGCCAGCTTGATAATTTACAGGAAGTAGAGTTTTTTGCAGCAAGAATGTTCAGCTTTACCATCTGAGAAGATAATGAGCCTAATCTACAACTACCACTAAAGACTTCAAGCTGTCATTGATGTTAAAGGGGGCAATACAGTGTATTAAGAACTGGGGTGTGTAAACTTTTGGTCAGGGTCATTTGGGTAGTTTGTGTTCTGATTATGATTTAATAGTAAACACAGTTGATTAATAATAAATGGCATCAGCCAAACACTAACCATGAGTGAAAGAAAAGTTTTTGTGTTATCATTCATATACTCTGAAAAATGGTAAAGAAATCATACATTTTGTCAGGGTATGTAAACTTATGAGCACAATTGTAAATACCACATTTCTGAAAATTAATTGTCTGTAAATTTACTTCTTTCCTTGTCAATAAAAACTGGGAAGTGATCTATCGGATCATAGCAGACATTATCCACAGGTCTTAAGGTCCCTCGTCTCTGGATGCATTAATGCATAATGTCTGGATGTTTTACACTTAAAGTCGTATGAAATATAAGAATATATGCATTAATGCCTAATGTCTGAATATATTTACACTTAACCTCTTATGGAATATAACTTTTATATAAAGTTTTGAAAGTGTGTACACAAAACGTTCCTTAAGAAAAATATATTACACTATATTACACACACACACACACACACACACACAGAATCTGTGGTGCTTTTGTAGAACCAGACACATTAATGGACTGCGGAAGAAAATGTTCAGTCTGAGTCTAAATTCTACTTCATTAGCTTAGCTTCAGAGCAATGAGACTAGCATTGCTAACAAACACTAGAAGTGAGTAATGACAACATTTACCCAAACGATTAAAATGCACTGTCAAAATTGCTCTTTAACGCTTTGAGATGTTTATTTAAATGACACACTCAATGTGGTGTTGGACACAGTCCTTTCATTCATCTTTAAATGGCTGACTGTCTCAAAGCTTTGTTCACTTATATAGCTCAAAGTACATTATACTGTTCTTTAAACCACATTCACAAATCTGTTCCATCTAATGAAAACCAGAATGTGGTTTGACCAGGTTAAGATTTTTATACGCATATGTCTTTACAGAAAATATTTCGAATATTTGAGTGACTCTGGATTTCTAGTATTTGCTAGCAATGTTTGCCTCATAGCTATAGTGCTAAATGAAAGAAGCTAAATTTGGAAGCTTGGTGAGAAAACATTTGAATGCATTTTACAGACATACTCCAGAAAACTTTTGTGAATGATAATGTGAATGAACCCAAATAACGACATCAAATCTTAAAAGGAGTGTTGAAAAGTCATGCACTGGTGACTGCAGCTATCTAGTCCTTCTGAAAAACTAGGAGTATAGCCATATAGCAGATTCAATGAAGATACTTAATTGAATTTGATTGATACACACACAGGATATTAATTTAATTTAATGTATTTATTGGATGGGAAAGGGTTGCCAAAGCATTGCTTAGTTATCTAAAATCTAGTACCTGTTGTAAGTTGCATGGTTATCTCAGGTTTCATGTTCAAATCAAATACAGATCTCCTTTGAAGTTAAAGCTCTTTTTAAGTTCATTTGTGACTGCACACTGCAATAAAAAAATCAAACCCTTTGAAAGTGTCAAAGTCTTTGAAGCCTAACTAAACAAATCAGGTGCATCGCTTACATTCATGCTTTAATTCTGTCAAGACTCACACACACACACACACACACACACACACACACACACACACATTATAAATAATATACTACTGTTATCTTCTGATTCTGTGATGTCACTACTCACATGACATGTGTCTTGCAATACAAGTAAATAGAAAAGATAATTTATTCGAATGTGTTGATTACAAAAGTTTACTATTTTTCTGTTTGCTCCTACTGCGTTGATCCTACCCAGATATTCACTGGGTATGGGGCATAAACCTTTACATTGATAGGAAAAATACATTGAAGAATCAATAAGCAATAATGTTTTATGACAAAATAAGAAAAGAAAATATTTGCCCCGTGGCGGATAATTGTTGCTCCCCCACCTAAAATAAGAAGCCCCCTTGTGAATCTTGCATCAATTTGCCATTTAAACACAATGGACATAAACAGGATTGTATAGGTGACAAATAGTTTCTCAGTTCTCAAATTGTTTTTTCCCCATAATTTCTGCTAATGAAAACAAAATAATGCAAATAAGCCAGAAAAAATATTGCATTTAAAATAACACTGAAGCTGTTTCAAATAGTATCTTAATGATTCATCTTCACCGTTATACATTGTGACTGACAGTGAAGACAGAAACAGTGAGAAATCATCACATATTCAGTCATTGCAAGGTTGATATACTTAATGTCTGAGAATATTTTGTGTGAAATGTATATTTTGTCATATTTAAGTAGATACATCAAGGGTTGTTCTACAGTCTGAGTGAATGCAACTTCATAATCATATGAACATAAGTAAGACGTTATAATAAGTTTCATAACAAATCTAATGATTTATTATAATAAACATAAAAAAACATGTTTATTTTGTGGCTCTGTAACTTTGTGGATCATAGTTAGACAATAGTTCTCTTACTTTGTAAGAGTAGATTTACTACCGTAATCATTACTTTACTGTTACCTGTTGAGTAACTAACCAGAACTCATTGGTAGTTAATAGAAGTAATTTAGGCATTAATGAAGCACTACTCATTCATCCCTCCTTCTTTCCTACAATTACCTACTAAGCATGAAGCAGTATTATAGGATGTTCTGCCATTTCTTGCCACGCTTCAATCCACAATCTCATTAAAACAGCCCTACTAAACATCCAGTCCTGCTTTATGTCCACTTTTGCAGTGCCCTGCTCAGAGCCTCTCAGTCTTTATGAAGTACCCCTCTGTAATTAATAGTGTGTGTGTGTGTGTGTGTGTGTGTGTGTGTGTGTGTGTGTGTGTGTGTGTGTGTGATAAATGTTATGAAATTAGTATCAGATCACACTGAGGCCTGATCATTCCTGCTTAATTTTTACAATATAGCAGAGTGTGCAATTTTTGTGTTCCAGCTTCCTTTCATTGGGGAAAAACAATCTAGACCCTGTGCAACAGAAATTAAATGAAAAAGTGCTGCAGATGAATTTAATTAAACATTATAGATTCTCAAATAAAGGGGGGAAAAAGAACATCCTTGTGCTCTTCAAAACCCATATGCAGGCTAATCTACAGCATAATAAAGTTTCTGCTCTGTCACTTTCCGTCTGTAAAGAGACTCATTATCTTCCGCTTTATAAAATGGAAAATAAATTAGTTCCCTCGGTTTTAACATACATTTCCATAGAAAGGCTTGGCAAATAGAAAGGTGGGAATGTGTGCAGGACAGTGTGCACACGGGTGTGTGTGAGTGTGTGTGCGAGTGTGTGTGTGTTGGATCGCGAGAGTTAACAGTGAACAGTGTCAGTATGGCAGAAAAAGTCATTGCGCTGCATAGGCTTTGTTTAGGCTGGGACACTGGAGCCGGTGCGTTCAACTTAATAAGTAAAATTACATTGGAACATGTCAAACCATTAAGAGAAAGAACCAACATGCTCAGTGATCAGTAAATCTACATAAATACCGTATATCTTCTAATAGTAGCCAGGGCTACTATTTAAAAAATTATTCTGACGACCAGGCGTTTAATGGAGACAGGCGTTTGTTGGAGACAGGCTATTATTCTCCTCACAGACAGAACGGTGGTGGTATTTACAATAGCACGCCCACAAATCGACCACAGCACCAGATTAAAATTTCAAAATGTAATGAAATTATTATGCAGCAGTACAGTATTATTAAAGCAATATACCATGAATATATATTATATCATCTTGAACAGGGAGAGGACGCTGGCATGTTGTTTTCGCCGCTTCTCTGCCAGAATTGATTAAATTTAGTTGATTTAGAACAGCTACAGCAAAGAACAGTCTCCATGTGCTTCGTGACTCTGACCCAAAACATTTTTGTGTTTTTTATGTATTTTATCTGGTTCTACGGTGGGATTTCATACCTTTTCATACCTTCTCCATCGGCTAGTGCAATGTTAAGCTACTCTGCAGTAGACCTCTTGAGCCTTAACAACAATGTCGCCACTGTGGATCCTCCGGTTATTTTCACCATTAAACAACTGTGTCTCCTTCGCCGACGCCTGTATGTCCACAAGAGTTCACAGAGAAAGTTTATCCGACTCAAGTCTGGGTCCTCCGTGCCAGCCATGTCTGCTGGTCGCTCTGGCACACGGTGATTATGTCATCAATACGCTGCGCCTCTGGGATTTGTAGTCCCGCTGTTGCTACAGCCGGACGTGATTGATGAATTGGATTCCATTCAGGAAGCAAAACGTGGAGTGGATTTTAGTCTTAGACATTTAAAAAAACATTTGCCAGTGCCCCATCTTAAAATTTGTCTTTTTAATGTTAATCTCTGGACAATAAAGCTAGTCTCATTCTCATTTGCTTCTGGCAGAGCCGGGGGGAAAGGGGCGGAGCTAGAGTTTGTTTTGGTCTACGGAATGAGCAGTAGGTCATTTCAGATCGCCTTTTACAAGAGAACGCGTTTGCCACAGACCGGCTACTTTATTTCTATTCTTATCTTTCGATCCCGGCGTTTAATGGAAACGGGCGACTAAGACAGGCTATTATTAGAAGATTTACGGATATAGATATGAACACACCTCAGGTAGGTATTGTGACATGTGGCACTCAGTTTTTTTGGCCACAATCGCATGTAAAGTAAATAATAGAGCTTTGGCATGTGCATGTGCACTGCAAGATATCTGTTACTGGAATAAAAATTTGAACTGAATTTTAATTGTACCTTAACAGAACCTTCTCTCTTTGTTAACAAGATTCCTGATGTTTTATTCAAGTCATTAGATGAATGTTTACTGACACATCATTTTCTTCGTATTTGACAAAGCTGAAGACCTCATTCTGAAGGTAACGTTGCTCATTGTGTGTAATAAAGAGCAGGGTCTCTTTCATAATTCAGCTCTTCCCAGTTGACATTATGGATTTTCTTCATAAAAAAATATAGATTTGATTGAAATGGAAATTAAAAAAACAAATTTGAAGCACATATTCATGTAAATAGCATTTGCTGACTTTTCAAAGTCAAAGCAATGCAAATAAATGATGTATTAAAGAATCCTTCATTTTTAGAAGATGTATATATTCACTATTTTTTACTTTCTTGCAACCAGATTTTGATTATTAGTATTACCATAGATCTATAATATCTAGAAGTTATTTGGTCCTGCGTTAAAAACAAACAAACAAACAAAAACTTTTAATAGCATTAGAGCTGTAAAGACCACTTGAAGATATGTTTAGTGTGTATTTTTCCAAGAAGGATCATTTTAATTTGAGAAAGTTTGAATTTTCATTGCAGATCTAAAAAAATGAAAATTGTGATTTTTCTTTGTCAACAAATTGTTATTGTTGTCAATGATTTTTCTTCATAAGTAGATATGTGTACTATGTTGACTTTAAGGTGTTCTATGTCTGTGTGATACTGTACCTGTTAAGCCTGTTTTCTCATTGAGTTCAGTAAATTAGCAAGTAACTGCTTGTAATTTGTAAGTGGAGCATCAAATCAGTGACAAATGTCATACTTTGGGATGGCTGTCACGATGAGCTGTAACATAAAGCAGAAACATTCTAATGAAGTGGACCAAAACCCTTTGAAAGTGTTTATTCCATTTGTGGAAAACTGGAAGTTTGGGGATTAAAATTAGCACATTTCTACATCTGTGTTTATGTCTACAGGGTTTCCCCATAGATCTTCCACTGTTTCTTCCAGAGGCAGTTTTCGTTATTGCACGACATGACTCAACGCGGAGCTAATTATCAGAATAAGTATCAGACAAACAGCAGCATGCCACTGATAGGGTAAATAGGAACTCAGACGTAGATCAAGTCTTGTTATAGACTTAAAAGGATTTTCAGTGAAGAATGCAGACTGACAGTGCTATCTGGGTCAAAACAGGACTTTGTTGGAGTCTAGAAAAGCAAATATTCAGAACCAATCCATTAACAATGATGTGGTTCACTGCTCCAAACGTGTCTCCAGGCTGCCCGTGTGTGCCACTTTTTCACAACTCCCCCAAAAAAGTCAGATAAGAAGTTGCTCTAAAGAAAGGAGAAGTGTGTAATGTGTTGTGTGGACATCTCCTCATTTAATATCTTTATATCAGACTCTCTAACATTCTCACAATACATTTTAGAGATTGTTTGTGCGCTACTTTACGTTCTAGGAGGTTAGGTGCATGTCTTCTCTTTCTCTTATCCTCCTTCGCTTTTTTTCTTCTCCATTTTCTGCTCTCTGTCTGATGCTGGGCCCAGTGGAGACGGAGAGGCGCTGTAGCCTGCAGTGTTGTGCGAACCAGCACTGAGGTATTTTAAGCTAGAGAGAGAACAAAGCTGATAAAACACACACACAAACACACACACACACACACACACACACACACACACACACACACACACACACACACATGCACGCACGCACACACACACAGATAGTCACAAATGCAAGTCGCACTGATAACCAGCTTTAGAGGTAATTGCATGATGGTGATGGTGATGGTGCCCTACTTTAAATATATACAGTATATAAATAATCACTTTTAAAAAGAAAGGCACCAATAAGGGATCTTTGGAACGATGCCACAAAAGAAGCATTTCAGTAGATAATCCTTAAAAGCCCAAATGTCAAAGGGCAATGGGCCTTGGAAGCACAGAAAATGTCATGTGTGTTTTCATTGTAATGCGACCTTGGGTTCGTGAAAGGCGCTATATAAATATAAATATTACTAACTATGTGTGAGTATAAAGAACATAGAAAAAGTTTCTAGAACCTTCACATAATAAAAATGTTCTCTGCAAAGTTTCTTCTAGAACTATACACCCAACAAACGAAAACATTGTGGAATATTCATATATATTAGATCAACCTAAACATCACACTCTACATAATCTGAATCTGATTCAAGTTTTGTGTGTTAAAATATGACACATATTATATTTGTATATGCAATATCAATGACTAATTACAATTGAGCAACAGAATAACATTAACTATCTAGTTTTTATTTACAATATAAAATATACAATTTAATTACAATATAAAGTCATGTGAAAAAAGCTAGGACACCCTATTAAATATTAATTTCTTTATTACAATTTTATCTATGAAACAGAAAGTGATTCTTTTGCTGGTAAACAACAAACAATTACCATGATTTATTCGTTAAACAAATGATATCAACAAAAGTGTGTATTCTAATGTAGGAGAAAGTTAGGACACTCTAACATCTAATAGCTAGTATTATGCCATTTGGCTCAAATAAATTGCAGCGTGATACTTCTTGAGCCATCTACCAGTCTCTGACATTGGTTTGCCCCATTCCTCAATGCAGGATTCTTTAAGCTGTGAGATGTTTGAAGGGTTTCTTGCATGTAAAGCCTGTTTCAAGTCACCCACAGCATCTCAATAGAATCAAGATTAGGACTTTGACTCGGCCACTCCAGGACTCTCCATTTCTTAGTGTTCAGTCAGTCCTTGGTGGATTTACTGGAATGTTTTGGGTCATTGTCATGTTGTAGGGTCCAGTTCCATTTCAGCTTTAATGTTCTTACAAATGATCACATGTTCCTCATGCACCCTCTGATATATGGTATAATTCACTGTGGATTCTGTGACGGTGATCTGGCCACGTCCTGCTGCAGTAAAGCCTCCTCGAGACATGACACTTCCACCTCCATGCTTCACAGTTGGTATGAGGCCCTTTTCCTGGAATGCTATATTTGATATACGCCAGACATGTCCTCTGTTCTGGTGTCAAAACAATTACATTTTAGACTCATCTGTCCAAAGAATATTTCCTGATAAAGATGCTGTCTAGATGGGAGCATATGTTGCTCTAAAACTCACATATTACTGTATTTCCACAACAACAGGCTGCCCCACATGATACCCGCCTCATTCTGTAAGCAACAGAAAATGCTTATTTATTAGCAGGAGCGTTACTGAATTAGTAGTGACATTATACCAAAGTTGAGCATAAACAATTAAATTAAATTAAAGATAAAATTTGGAACTTACCCATATCATGCCGCAATGCAAGAACTGCACTGCAGAATTTAAGCTCCAGGTTGTTGCTTTAATGACGCAACGTCTGTAATATCAATAAAAAAGCAGCAGGTCGCACTTAAGCTTGATGTTTATGCATATGATTTTTGCGAATTTGAAGAAAAGTAAGCCTAATAATTTTTGCATTTCAGTGTTTCTAATTTCTATTGAAGAATTTACATGTAGACAGATGACTGACAGCGCTGTACTGCCGTATTCCCACTCTTCAGTCATTCAAACAAAAATAAAAAACTCATCTTTTCAACAATACATTTTCATGTTTTTTAATTAGGCCGCCCAATTTAAGCAAGACAAACCCAACATCAGATTTGTAAAATCGATCTATAATCCACGGCTTATCATTGGGGAAATACAGTACTTTCAGCGTTCATGGTGCATTTCAGGTGTGCAAGCTTCCACTTCCATAGACACTAATGTACCATAAGAGATGAAGGCTTTTGATCTGAGCCGTATGGCACCTCTCCTCTGCAGTTTTCACATATAGCTTTTTTTTTGGCATGGTAGAGCTTTAACCTGAATTTTGAAATGTGTTCATGGACAACGATTTCTGGAAGTGCTCCTGAGCGCATGCACTGTTTTCCATGGCAGAAGCATGCCTGTTTGAAATGCAGTGCCATCTGAGGGCCCAAAGATCATGGGCATCTAATACTGCTTTCCCTTGTCCCTTGTGCCCCGATAATTCTCTAGATTCTTAGAATCTTGTGATTAATTTATGTACTGTAGATGATGAGATATTCTGTGTGCCTCTCTAAGATGCTTTTTATATACTCATTTATGTTAATGATCTGTTACCAGTTAACCTAATTATTTCTCCATCCAGCTGTATCTTTTTTTTGTAGCACTTTCTTTTCCAGCCCTTTGTTGTGCCATCCTAATCATTTTGAGAGGTGTTGCTGCCATTTGTGAGGCTTTCCATGTTTAGCAGCATTTGTTTGTGTTATGTTTTACGTGAGTAATGTCCCAGGTCATGTTCTTCTCTTTGTCTTTTGTTTTGGAGTCTTCTTGTCCTGTCCGATGATTACTAGCACCTGTCTCTGGCCTTGTATCCCACCCCGTTCCAGGTGTCACTTGTTTGTTATTGTATTTATACCTTAGGTCGGTCTGCGTCAGATTTCTGTTGTAATGTTCCCCTTTATCCTGTTGCACTGTTCACTTTATCCATATTGATTGATGTACGTTTCTTCCCATTTTTCTACCTTATTTGTTGCAATATTCCTGTCCATTAAAACAAATTTTTGCACAATCAGCTCACATTTATTTTCATAACCCAAATCATGAAAGACCTGAACTGAGATGGAAGTATCAAAGAAACAAGGAACTTACACATCTGCCTTTTCGGGCTGATTATCTGGTTAAGTGATGGGGCGGATATCAACCAGGCCCACCAGATCTTTCACTGGTTGGAAACAGGTGTGGTACTCTTGGGGAAGGAGAAGATGGTAGCCCTGGTAGACCTGTTTGGAGTACTATTCATGGACTGGAAATGCTCTTCACGAGTGAAGGAGCCTCTGTAATGGAAACTGCCAGGGTGGCTTCAACAGGCAAAAGGAAGCAGCATGGTGCTGACAAAGTCCTCCCTGGCGAAAGCAATGAGCAAGAGAAGAGAGCTGAGGTGAGCAGAGAGAAAGCTGAGGTGAGGGGAGAGACCTGTGGAAAGAGCTAACACTGGCAGCAAATGGGTTAGCACCAACAGCTAACAGGCTAGTTCTAGTAGCCAACGTACTAGCTCATTCATTAAAACAATTTTTTGCAGCTTTAACTCACATTTACTCCCGTAACCCTAATCCTAACATCAGCAAATTCACAATGAGCCAATTATTTTTTCAAGTTATTGTCGTATCTCACTTTGAACATTTTATGTTTTCTAAGTACTATTGTGGATAAAATACTGTTTATGAAATGCACAAATCATTGGATTTTGATATTTCCTTACATGTTACATAGTAATCTAACTTTGTTTGGAATTGGAGATATAATTGCTCTGGATTCATTCTTCCACAGATGCTTGTAAGGATTTGCCTTTGTGTTAAAGTATGTCACTCAAGCCTGTTTGAGGAGTTGGCTTTAGCATAGTATTGTGTTATGTGGTATTTTCTTCTATAGCTTTTGGAATCCTCTTTAAGTCTGAAATCATGGCTTTCTTGGGCTCTAATGGACCAATCTGGGTTCTTTTTGCTCTGTTCTCAACCAAAGAAGCTCTAATGTCTTTCTTTAAGCCTGCAATCCTTTGATGACATCATCTTTATATCATCATCCTTTGAGGTACTTTGCCGAGTCTTTGTTGTTTGCTGGCCTTGAGGGGTTTTTGATATGGCCTTTTCATCGGGTGAAATACAGACTCAATTGCATTCACATGCTCACTCGGATAGGCCAAAACCTTCTACTTTTCTGTTATCATCAACTCCTTGCTTAGATAAGTAGTATATTCCATGTTCTTGTCCTGCTGTATACTATATTTTTCAATTACTGTGATGGATATCCAATCCAATACAATCCAGCTTTATTTATAAAGCACTTTTATACCAGCACAAGACCAAAGTGCTGTACAGTAAAATATGTTAAGAACAAATAAATAAAAGTGAATAAAAATGAAAAAACAATAAAATACAATAAAACAGAATAAAACACAAAACATGATAAACGAGAAACAAGTAGCCCTTAAAAGTACAAAGAACTAAAATCTACATCTCACATGGTGTTGTTAATTAGCATGATTTACGTAGCTGTACTTTTCTGATATTACTTAGCATTATCATCTTAGCATTATGAAAACATGAAACAGAACTTAAGTTAAGTGACTCAACTTTGTACATTTGAATGTATAATTGCACTGTTATACACGTTAATTAGAAGTTGGCATTTTGAGATGTAGCTTCTGCTGTCATTTGTGAACAGTTGAGTGTACCTGTTCTTCTGCATGATGTTCAATTTCAATGAAGGCCAGTTTTAAAGGTTTTATTTCTTTATTTATATCTATTTTCTTTTTATCAACAGCACAATTTTCAGAGAATTTGACCATTAACAGCATCCAAGTACAGCAGTGATATAGTAGAGTAGTCATTTTTAGAAGCAATTCCAAATGTTTAGTTTTGATATTGTTGTCTTTAATTAAGTACCTTTTTGACAGGTGTCCAAAATATTTGCTTCTGGTTATTTTTCATGTTGGTTTTCTACAAAGATGATCTATTAACACCTAAGCCAGAAGATATACTGTGCTTCTGCATTCATATTCAAGTTTTTCTTTATGAATTCATTACATTTTGCTTGAATATGTGGCACTAGGAGTAAGTTAAATTAAATATTAAAAAGCTGGAAATGCTTATACACACTCTGAAAGAAGATTGTGAAAGTGTTTGCCACCAGGGGCTAAATAGTAAGAGTCTATTTTCTCAATGATGGAAAAAGAATCTGAAAATGGCCTGGCTTGCAGTCTAAACTCTAGTTAATCCCAAAGGTGTTCAAGGAGTAGAGGTCAAAGTTAAAAAGAGGTTGCAAAAACGGATGTGATGATACATAAATTTAATACATAAATGGAAAAAGAGTCGGAAAAAAAAATGCAAGAAAAATTGAGCACATTTACCCAAAAAAGGGTCTACACACTGTACAGTTTCATGTGTGTATATACTGTACAGTTGCAAAAAAAATATGTGAACCTTTTAGAATTGCATGGTTTTCTGCATTAATTTGGATTAATTCTGCAATAACAGAATGGCTTCAAAAAAGCAAAATCCACCTTTTGGAGTGGTCAAGTCAGAGTCCAGACCTCAACCCAATATTAAGATGTTAAGGAATGACTTGAAGAGAGCCATATACATGATATGTCTGGAGAATATAAAACGGCTAAAGCAGTTTTGCCAGGAAGAATTGACTAAGCTTCTTCCTGAGCGATTTGCAGGTCTGATCCACAGCTACAGGATGTGCCTGGTTGAGATTATTGGTCAAGGGAGGCCAATTATTTATTAATTCCAAGGGTACACATACTTTTTCCACTAGCAATATGAGTTGTGTATGGGTGCTCTCAATAAAGACATACAAAGCTCTGAATTATTTTGTGTTATTATTTTAGGAACACTATATTTATGCAATACCTTTCACACTTTATGGCAAATTAATGCAGAAATATATGACATTCCAAACGGTTCACATACTTTTTCCACTAGCAATATGAGTTGTGTATGGGTGCTCTCAATAAATACATACAAAGCTCTGAATTATTTTGTGTTATTATTTTAGGAACACTATATTTGTCAATACCTTTCACACTTTATGGCAAATTAATGCAGAAATACATGAAATTCCAATTGGTTCACATACTTTTTCTTGCCGCTGTATAATGAAGCTTGCTCAAACACTACCACAAAAGCTGGTCTTTCAGTACTTATCATTATAAGACATGACTGCTCTACAGTGTATACAAGATCATGTACAATGTAAGATTTGACTGTGAAAAAGAAATGTTACTATAGAGAATCCCATAGAGATTTGTTCGAATAGTCCAGCAAAATGCAGCACAGACTTATCGGGTGTTATCACAGTGTACTGACAGCACAAGACTATTAATCCTTGTTTGAATTGACCATCTCTCGATAACTAACACAATGATCTGCAGGGTATTTAAAGACAGAAATTGCTAATTATATTTACTTCCAATACTAATTACTAGGAAACATGATGTACAGCTTCATGATGTTTATGCCAATAATTTCTTTACATACATTTTTTATTAGCGACCTCCAGTAGTATTCCTCTACTCATAAGAGTCTGTATGTACTTACAAATAATTTCCATTTTCACTGTGGTACATTTCATAGCATGATATCCTGCTGTATTCTTACCAGGATTTTAGCGCTAGATGCAGCAGCATCACCCACGTCACCTACGTATTTCTGCTTCTCCATCATTGAGGAATTTGGCGTCATTTACCGATGTTTCTCCGGAGACCTCAAGTTTGCCCACAGACTGTGCTGCCAAGGATTCTGAAGTCACTCTGAGGATTTGTGCTAGGGAAGCACAATGGGATAAGGGAATCTTGCAGCAGAGATTCCAACATAGACTGTCTGGGATGTGGCTAGTTTTTGAGACTTTGGGATCCAAACAGGAGCACAAAACTGTACTCTAGTGCAGTGGCCCCCGAACTTTTTTGCGCCACCGACCGGTTTAATGTCAGATAATATTTTCACAGACCAGCCTTTAAGGTGTAGCGGATAAATACAACACAATAAAATTATGCGACCAACCCAAAAACTGTGGTAATTTGTAAATATAATAATAAACGTGAATCCACTGTGTAATTATGTAACTATATTAGCAGCGTCCTCCTGAAACATGCCAATAACTTCATCCTCTCTGCCCCTAACGCTCTCTGGTCGCTATGTGCAATTCTTTAGATGTTGTTTCAGGTTTGTTTGTGACCTCTGGACGAGTTGTTGAGGTGATCTTAGAGTCATTTTAGGAGCCTGGCCACATCAGGGAAGGTTCACGATGGTCCTGTTTTCTCCATTAGTGAATAATGGCTCTCAGCATGGTTCGCTGGAGTCCCAAAGCCTTTTTTAAATGGCTTTGTAACCTGATACAGACCGATAGATATCAATGACTTTGTTTTTCATGTGTTCTGGAGTTTCTTTAGATCATAGCATGTTCTGTGGCTTTTTAATATCTTTAAGCCTACTTCAGTTTGCCAGACAGTTTCCTTTTCAGTGATTTCTTGATTGAGCAGGACTGGCAGTAATCAGGCCTGGCTCTGACTAGTGAACCTGAACTCAGCTTTCGAAAAAAAAAGTGCTTGATTCATGATAGACCGATTGTGGGGAGGGGGATCCTTTTCACAGCACTGTATATACAGTACATACACACAATATTAAAATGCACAGTAGTGTTTTCACTGTATATGTGTACTTATATTCTCTGAGAACAAAATGTATCATCTTACCAGGGACACTCAAACCTTTGTGTACAAGTGTACACATACACACACAAACTATATTCAGCCTTGAGAGACATCACCTCCTAACCTCCCAGATCTGTTCTGAAGCCTTGACTGAAGAAATACCAACATATTTCATACAGTTTCCTTTCACTGAAAGAGCTAAAGGCTCAGACACACACACACACACACACACACACAAACACACACACACACACACACACGCACGCGCGCGCACGCACGCACGCACGCGCACACACACACACACTGAGAGATGAGAACTTAATCCTACAGTTTTAGCTAAAACTTTTTATGGAGAATAAGTTAAAGCAGCATGGCAGACTGAGGCACACTGCCCTTGAATACCCGTTTCTACTCTTACTCTGACAGTATGATCAACGAGAAAGCACGATCAGTGAGCACACACACACACACACACACACACTCACAATCTGTCTTTTCTCCCCTTCAGGCTTTGTGCGTTCATCGCTATCCCATCCTTCTTTGTGTTACAGCACATATACTCCCAATCCCATTACTCTCATCTGATCCACTCCACTCCGTTCCAAGTGCCAGGCTAATTTTATATGGTGGGAGACTTGATAAAGCAAATAGGAGAAAAGGGGAGAAATCCTTAAAAATGGAATTCTCTGTCATCAGCATCAGTCAGAGGGACTGTGTTGCATAACAGCTGAGTTTGTTCTAATCATGATTCTTAAAGATCACTGATGCTAAATGAACTGTACAAATTTACTAATCTTGCTAACTATTAGCAGAAAATGAGTCAATCAGCATTATTGTTTTGCTTTACTGCTTTGCCTTATATTACTTATGGTTTCTTTTATTTTTTTCAGTGTATAGAAGAGCTCAGAGTTTCAACATTATTATTTTCCTTTACAAACGAATTCAGATCTTCTGGACATTATTGCTCTCTACACACTTTGCAGATGCATGGAAATTATGTATATAATATAATATAATATAATATAATATAATATAATATAATATAATATAATATAATATTATATTATATTGGGATTTGTAATATGTTAATTCATACTACCCTTTATATAACAGACAAAAAACCAGCGGAAATATGTTTTTAGTAGTTTGACTGACTGATTTAATTGTATTTTATAAATATTCACAAACGTAGTATTTGTTGTCTGAAACACTTTAAAAATGTTGAGACTTATCATTGTGTTACATCACATTTCCTATTAATACTGTTTTATTGTTTTGGAACTGAGGAGTCAAATTGTAGCAGTTTTACAAGTGGAACATTTGTCCATTCCTGCTTGAAAAGCATATTTGCTATTGAAAGAGATCGCCATTGACAATGATTGTGTGCATGATGACAGGTTCGATTTTTAATCACTTCTAGCCTTTTTTTTCTAGTTATGGACTAGCATTAGTTCCAATGCTAATTGTAGTGCTACTTATACAGTTATCTTTTTCTTTAAACAATTTTTTCATTTTTAAATTGATTTGTAACATGATATATATTTTTAGATTGCATTTTTATATCTACACAGATGTAAATCAGGTAATAGCTAAAAGCCACATATCAATAACAGCACTAGAGAAGTTCCAACAAGACTTAAACTGCACGATAAGGCAGATTTTTCTACAGGCAGCTGTAAAAGGAAAAGGACTATTCTGGCACCTGTGTGATGGGTTTACTGCCAATGCTTATGATCCATGGTCATATTTGTGGTAAAAGCTGAATAATGTGAACTTTTAAGACATAACAAAATTAATATCTGTTTGTGATCCTGCAGAACATTCTTAGACATTGGCTTGCTAAGAGTCTTTGCTGGAAGCTAAATTTATATTTATTAATGATTCCTCCGCTTAATGTGGAGTCTTATAAATGGGTGTTACTTGAATATTCTGTACACTTTCTTTCTATTTTATTTTAACTCTGATGCAGCATTTGTTGAAATTTGTTGATGTGTTGGGGCCATCAAATTTTAAATGTGTGAATATTTTTTCAAAAGCTGGTCAGTAAAATTATGTGAATTAATATATTCCACATTTTTTATTTTTTTGCATGTTGGAATTTGGCATTCTGGAAATGTTGTCTTAACGTAATCCCATTAATGTGTGTGTGTGTGTGTGTGTGTGTGTGTGTGTGTGTGTGTGTGT
>JBBIGC010153077.1:0-17869 GCA_037576955.1 Lepidarchus adonis
GGAGCTCACACTCCATCACGTTCTGTGATACATGTGAATCCATGTTGTACATATTCGTCCGACCACTTTCCTCTTTTTCCGCGGCGGAGGCTCTGCCAAACCCCTGAGACCGGCTCACCGAACCCCTAGGGTTCGATCGAACCCCGGTTAAGAACCACTGGTGTAGACGTTAGGTTGTACTGCAACACGACAGCTGAGAAGATCTGGATCTGAGCTGAGCTGACATTTAGTTGAAAAGCCAAGTGTATTGAAGTACGAAACCAAAACACACATTTTGCTTCTTTTTTTTAGACAGTGAGCTGAGATGAGCAAGAGCTATGGGATTTTTTAAATTCATTGAAGCCCTTTAATGCTTTTGAATTCTTTGATGCATATACAGTGGGTAAAATAAGTATTGAACACATCAATTTTTACTTACCCAACTTACCAACAACAACACATTCTTTATAAAAAATCTGCTGTCATCTACCAGGATGATGATGATGAAACGTGGGTGGACGTTTCAGGAAGACAATGATTCTAAACACTCCAAGGAAACTCTCAATTAGGTTCTGCTAGAATGTACCAGCCAATCACCTGATCTTATAAAAAATCTATCGAAAGAACTAAAGTGCTAAAGAACCAAAATCACACCTGAGCAATGCGTGCATCTCAATAGCGCCTTTAGAAATAGACTTATTTAGAAAAGTCACATGTTCAATATTCATTTTATATGGTACTGAGCCATATAAAGGGCTACCAGTTTAAAACATGCTTCTTAAATAATAAATAAGCTCAGTTTGACTTTAGTTATATATTATTATTAATTATGAGCCGACACTGATCACGTTCATTATTTTATCAACAATGACTTAACAGTGTTAGCTTAGCTTAACGTTTTGTCATGTGCACACTTGACTTTTGAACTACAATAGAACAGAGTTTCCTAAACGTATGTAAACTTCATGTATAATAAACATGTTTTAAATGCTTTAAATATTGTCATTTTCAAATATGTATACATGCATATATGATTAAAGAAGAATAGCAATAGAATCAAATAAAACTTTAGATGCTGCTTCACTGAGTTTTTGGAACAGGCCTCATGTGGGCCTTGTGGGCACCCTGGTACCCGCGGGCATCATGTTGATGACCCCTGGTCTAGTGTATTAGAGTATTACTTTACTGCATTGCTATTTACTAGGTTACCTGACGCCTAAATGGTCAGCAAATAATTTCAGTAAACCACAGGACTGCACAGTTTTTTGTTGTTAATTATCTTTAGCCTTTTTAATATTGGAACCACAAAAGGCAATCGAGCATTTTGAGCCTCTCACCAACCATATAAAAATGTATATTTCCTTTACTGCTTTTTAAATAAATAATTAATACATGAAACATTTTCTTACTTGAACATTATTATACATAATTAAGAATTGCTATTGGATTTTAATGCATCTGCAAATTCGTTTAGTATGGCACATTATCCCTGGTCACCTGGGATGACTCTGCAGGTGGCGCCCCCTACCTGAGGTGCAGCAGTATGGGGGTAGGAGGCTCCAAGGTCTTGCGTGGGTGGGGAATGTTAACAGTCCAGAGCACACTAGACAAATAAATTGCAGCTTTGAAAGTACCTTGCCACTACTGTTTATGAAGATACAATAAATCCTTAGAAGTTTGCTTTTGAAGCTTTATATGCAGTGTGCACATGGTTGACCAAGTGGTTGGGTTGTTCTATAAGTCTGACCTCTGAATAGCACTTATTAATGTTTATATTTAAAACTGTGTCGTGAGGCAAGAGTCAATGGGTGATAAAACATTAACCAGCAGTGGGGCGCTTGGATGTGTTAGAGTGACAGTGATCTGTCCAGGAGCTGCATCACTCATCTTGCCCTAAATTCATCACAACTTTCCAGTCCAATCTGCGCTTTGGTAAGTTTGTATCTTTTATTTTGGTCTCCGACTACTGGCTAACATTACAGCACACTGACCAGCAAATGAAACGCTCACCCTTCATATGGTACATTAAATGTGTTTGAATTATTCAGCTTGTAGGTTTATATCTAAAAAGCACTTTAAACACACACGGACTCGAAAAACGTTCATCAATGAGACACATAAAACAGATGCCTTGATGCAACTTGTAAATGTGCTCCTTTATTGATTTTTGCTTAGTGTTCTTTGAGTGATTAAATATTTTTCAAATGATATTGGATTGCTTTACTTTAGCAAAGAATGTACATTTTTTATTTATACATTTTACAATGTTAACTCCAAAGCCATTGATCGCATCACAAAAGGCACGTCTGCTCCAAACTCTCTGTGAGCCCCTTGACCTTTTCAGCCGTGGAGTGAAATACTGCACGTTGCAAATGCAAACACGATGGCATTAGTGTTTGTGTGTAGAGGAAGGTGGGTTGTCACATGGACGTTTTCAGACTTTTGAAACTCGTGACATAGCATCTAACTTTAAATATCCTCAAAATCTGAGTGCTCTTCTAAAAAAGAGACTATATAGATATTTACATGCGTTTTCCATAACTTGACACTGGAGAGATTTTATTTTTGTAATAATAATAATAATAATAATAATAATAATAATAATAATAATAATAATAATAATAATAATAATAATAATAATAATATAACAACAACAATAATAATAATAATAATAATAATAATAATAATAATAATAATAATAAAATAATAACAACAACAACCACATTATTATTATTATTATTATTATATTATTATTATTATTGTTGTTGTTGTTGTTGTTGTTGTTGTTATTATTATTATTATTATTATTTTGTAGCCGGTTTATTACAGAACTAATATGATTTCCAGTCAGCATGTGTAGAATTATATATATTTTAATTAGGTGAAAAGTGTGTATATTGTGTATGATGTATAATGGCAGATGAAGCCAAGGGTTTACCAGAATTACTAAAACATTTAAACCAAACATTGTCACCATCACTATTGTCATGATCAGACAAACCACTCTCCATTATTTACAAGTTACAGTGTCGTACCAGCAATATGTATCAGTTTTCGATTTAATATGTGGAAAATAATTTTAAATATTTCTAACAAATCATAAATTACCTCCAGACTGACCTTACTGTAAAGTTGATAATTGTCATGGATTTCTTGAAGGAATAGACATACCATGCTTTCCATTTCTCATACTAACACTTTTGTTTAATCATCATTGCATACACTTGAGTCATTAAAATGTCATTGTTTAATGGAAATGTTCTAAAAAAGACAAGAACTATAAAATAACAGTGCACAGCAGGGTTCTAGACTTGGTGCTGTTTTTTTAGATTTAGCATTTTACTTTTAGGCATAATTATTCATAACTAAACATAGAGTCAGTTATAATTGTAATATTGTCATTTAAATATTGTGGGTAGTGCTGTATCTTTGCTAATGCTAATCAATAAGCAGTAGATAAACAATTATTTTGCGCTTTAAAATAGAATGGTATGTTACATTACTCAATTATTAATTGTACTATAAACACAATGTGATCTCATTTATTTGACTGAGCTGTTGGCAAACTTGGATGCAGGTTTGTGGCATGTGGAAGTCTATGGGATGCAATTTTAATAATTTGTTAGGTGTAACACATAAAAGCAGACAGTGGAATTCAGACAGGTGCTAAATTCTGAGGTTACATTGAAACAATAAGGCAAATACAACAAATACAAATATGTACAATCACTTGAAAGTTTGGAATAATGTTTTTTAATTATTTTTTTTTGCCAGCAAGCAAAATATATTACATGAATACATACTCTGCGTATTTGCAATGTTTATTTTAAATCATTCATGATGCTACAGCTTTCTTAGTCTTTTAAAAGCTACATTGCTGACTAATTATTAGATAATTATGATTGTAAACAGGACTATATGACATTTATTTGCTATTTATTTTGACATTTTTGAAAATTATATTATTTTGTATTTTTAAATATTAATTTTAAACTTTTAAATTATGGTTTTAATTTTTGAACTAGATTTTATCTTGTAGTAAATGCCTTATTTAATAATTAGAGGAAATAATCTAGGATTTTTTGTGTTGCAGGTAAACACAGAGAACATGAGGCTCCATCCTTCACTGATTATTGTGCTCTGTTTCTTCAGATTTGTACTGAAGGTAAAGCAAACTTATTAACAGCACACACTCATAAATCTATATTATTTCAATTACTCATGCCCATTTTAAATACTGACCACCTTACCATGACACCTTATTTGTTTGCCAGCATGCAAAAAATATGTTGACACACACTAGTTTTATATAGGCACTTACCAAAACCTACAATATGATTTTCCCAGTCTGCCATTCAAGGGAACCATATGTAGAGTAGAAATACATTTCCTAAAGAATTTACATCTGTATTACATCATCAAAAGGGCCCAAATTTATTGGTTTATTAGGGTCATCTGACTTTCTAAAAAGTGGAATTTATTCTCTTCATGTAAAATGCAGCATGTTTTCTGCAGAAGTGTTGTACTGTAAGTGGCAATTATTGCTGTTCATACAAACCCCATTTCTAGTGAAGTTGGGGTATTTTACAAAATGCAATAAAAACTAAATCTGTGATAAATTTTGAATTTGATGGCTGCAACAAAAGTTAAGATAAGATAAGATAAGAGTTTAGATAAGTTTGAAAAGTGCACAGAATTTTCAAGCAACACCAGTTTGGCAGGTGAATTGGAAGCAGGTGAATTGGAAGCAGGTGAATTGGAAGCAGGTGAATTGGAAGCAGGTGAAT
Source organism: Lepidarchus adonis (assembly GCA_037576955.1). Taxonomy (NCBI): domain Eukaryota; kingdom Metazoa; phylum Chordata; class Actinopteri; order Characiformes; family Lepidarchidae; genus Lepidarchus; species Lepidarchus adonis. The sequence continues at coordinate 4,767 of JBBIGC010153077.1, forward strand.
TGGAAGCAGGTGAGGTATCATGACTCCATTCATCACATTCATCAAAGGCTCTATCTTTATAAGCAAGGATGAATCTTGGCTCACCCAAAATTTGAGAGAATTATTAGTCAGAGCAAATGGAACATTTCTCAATCTAAGATTTCTGCAAATTTAGTTCTTAACATAATTACATATTATTGTGAAAAGAGTAATAAAAGAATAACATATCTGTGTGTAAAGGAAAGGTCAGAAAGCACTGTTGAATGCTTGTGATTTTTGAGGCCTCAGGTGGCACTGCCTAAAAAACTGGCACAATACTGTGACAAATGTAGTCACCTGGGCTCAAAAATCACTGTCAGTTAACACAGTTCACTGCTGTATTAGGAAATACAACTTAAAACTGTATTTTTCCTTGAGGAAGCGCAATATTGCAGGTGAAGTCTTACATTAAGAAAGAACTGTTGAACAACTGCAGAATTAGTACCATCAGTATCCTTAGTTCCAAATGGATTAAATAGTGTTTATTAAAAGGAGATTCATAACACAGTGGTAAATATCGCATTAGAAATTAGGTTTGTTTAAAAAAAAATTAATCATTAAATCATCTCTTTATATATAAAAACACTCTAAAATTAAATTTTGTGTGCTTGTTCAGCCATATATATATATATATATAACATGAGGCAAGATATGGGATAGGACACAAACAGACACAAGAACCAGCACAATGACAGGGAGTAGGCTACAAGGGGGTGAAACAGATATTTGGACACTGGGACATGGAACAGGTACAGGAAAAAAGACAAGGGCGACATTGTGGAAGAGAACAGGGGTAACTGACGTAAAGGGATCTGAGATGACTGAGGCTGAGTAGAAGAGTCCTTAGCAGATGCCATGTCAGGGGTCGGTAAACCTTTAAATGGCCTAGAACAGGGGTGTCCAAAGTCGGCCCTGGAGGGCATAGTTTGGTAGCTCCCTTTCTAAAACACACTCAGTAAAGCTGGCAATTAATTGATTTGATCCAGGTGTGCTTGATCAGAGAGATCACCCAACTGTGCTGGAGAACGGCCCTCCAGGACCGAAGCTGGACACCCCAGGCCTAGAATGAGTTAGCATACGCCAGGCACTGGTAAAGAAGCTTGAGTCGGCACAGAAAATTCCAGTTTCACAAGCTGTTCTTAAAAACAGCAGGGGGCACTACACACTTTGGAGTTTCAGGAAGCACCAGCGCAGTGTTTTCCTGATCACTAGAAGGTAGCGTCATGGTTCACTAGAGCAGCACTCTCCAGGGCTACAGGGGGCGCTGGAGCCGATGCATGAGTCTCCAGGGCTGCAGGGGGTGCTGCAGTCGATGCTCAATTCTCCAGGGCTGCAAAGGTCAGCTCTCCTTTTTGCAGATGCCGAAAAGTATCAGCAGGTGACAGGCTCCATTTAAGAGCTTCTCTGGAGAGTCAGCTCTGAAACCCATAGTGCCTTCCCAAAATGTCCCTCCCTCTTCAGTTCCCTTCCTCAGTTTCTTCAATAATAATCCTCAAGTTCTGCCAAACTCTTCTCCCCAGACAACAGAAGGCTCAGTGTCAAATGGTGGATGGTTTGTTGTCCTCTGTGAGATTGGCACCTACACGAAACTAATGACAAGGCTGGGCAAGGACACATGACTAGAACATGACACAACTTTTGGGAAAATAGCCCAAATAACCCAAAAAATGACAAAAGCCCGCAATACTGAGCGGGGCATATTCATTCTGTTTATGATTTTGGATAGTCCAGACATTCTGATATCTGCTACAATTGCAGTAAAAAGTTCTAAAACTCACAGAATAACCTTTAAACATTATTAACATTATTAAAATGATGAACCTTTAGGATGTCTGAGTCATGATCTGCATGTACATTACTTACCTATTACACCTTCTCATAATTATCTCAAGGGTGAGGGCAGTACAGCATCTCATGAAGACACTGCCACTGTCAGCTATTCTGCACCTGATGGCTCTAGTCTTCCACGCCAAATTAAGGAGGAATGTGACGCCTTAAGTGTGGAAGCTCAGCGAGCGTTTGGGGGTGCTGTGGCTAAACTGGGATTGAAGCTTCTGGAGAATCTGGTGCCTGAGACTGAGCAACCAAACGTTGTCCTGTCACCACTCAGTGTTTCTCTTGCACTTGCACAACTGGCTTTAGGTATGAAGGCTGAAGGCACATTTATCTACATTTATTCAGTAATGAATTTATGTACACTACACTATTTCTTTTAATAGGTGCCGTGAATGAGACAGAGGAGCACCTACTAAAAGCTCTACATGCCAGCTTTTTACCCGACTATTATAAAATCTTAAGCTGCCTCCAAGAACAACTAATCGTCAAAGCCCTAAAGGTGGCCTCACGAATCTACCTCAAACCAGGTGAACATAGTTGTGGTAAATGGCAATGTTACTCTAACGTATTAAATATGTTGCAGTGACTGATACACTGATTGTGTGCTTGAACAGGTTTTGCCCTGAAGAAAGACTTTGTGGAGAGATCCCTTCAGCTGTTCAAGTCAGCACCCACACCACTCACTTCTGTACAGGAGGTCAATCAGTGGGTGGAGGGGGCAACCAATGGTCATATAAACAACTTTTTGTCCAGCCTTCCACCCAGTGTAGTCTTGATGCTCATAAATGCTGTGTATTTTAAAGGCAAGTTGAAAACTACAAAACTATTTTTTGCACACCAGACAACATACCAGACTGTAAAAAATCATGTTGAATTGATGCAGGGAATCAACACGTTTTTTTTTCCTTTTTCACAAATGATAGAATCACTTGATTAAAAGATTTTAAATAGTTCTTTTAAATGTTCAAAGAACCTTCACATCATGTACAGTAAAGGTTCTTAGCCATTTTGAAGGTTGTTATACTTTTACATATCTACATACCGTATATCTTAGTATATCTCTAATAATAGTGTCTCTTTTTGATGCCCATTTCCATTAAAAGCCAGGTTTGAAAGATAGAAATAGAAATAGAAGCCGGTCGCTAATAGTAGCAAATAATAAACTGCGATTTGAAATGAGCCACCGCGCTTTCCGTACAATAATCCTCTCTTTTAGCTCCGCCCTCCTGCATTAAATCATACTGTAAGTACCGTTTCATATCAAAACTGGTTTGTCGTCGGATGCTATCGAGGGAGAGAGAAAGTCTAACAAAATGTCTTTGTAAACATTTTGCCCTTTTATATAAATGTTACGTTTTCCCGTTTTTCGCCGTGACTCATTGTTCTATGTCTCAGTGTGAATGCAGTCGCTCAAAGATCTCGACCAGTCGCTCAAAGATCTCACATGTAGCGCGATGCTGTTGGGACCCGGGTTTTATTAGATCCATTCAGCACAAAATGACAGTCTCAGCTGTTTCCTGACTCTGAAACGTTCATGCTCTTTTACTCCTTAAACGAGCTGCCGTTAGCTCACGCTATCTCACAACAACTACTTACCTCCACCAAAACAAACTCTAACTCCACCCCTCTTATGCCCGCGCTGCCCACCTCCATGAGAAACACACCTCATCCCGTAACAACGTCAATTATAACCCCACAGGGTGAAGCAGTTTGAGTGATGGAAATGGTCATTTGATTTAGCATTCAAACTCTGTGCGGTAACAAACGCAAAAGAACATTGACACGAAGAAGCTGCACAACATTTTGTGCTGTACTGTAAATACCATCACCATTCCGTCAGCGAGGAGAATAATACCCCGTCTTCATTAAACACCTGTCTTTATTAAATGCCGGGTCGTCCCAATAAATTTTTAAATAAATGGGTTACTATTGTTACATTTTTACTTCCATGTCCACAACATTCAAAGTGTCAGGTGTATGCCTTTCTCCCTCTATAGCTCCCCAAACTTGGGACTGTGTTAGCGATGTAGCCTAGAATGCAGCTAGTTGTGCTAATTCTATTTGCTGCTGTTGGTGGGTGGCTAACACTGACATACGATGCAAATATCACTCATGCAGTCTCAGTCTGGTTGGTGTCTGGACCATCAATCAACACATGAAATCCCACTTTTTGACTGATGGTTGATTGATTGATTGGTCTGTCCACTGTCCGCCTCCACCAGTATGATCACTCACATGTTACATTTTAATTTCGGCCTGACAACTATTACAGTGTTAGTGGTCGCTTTGATTGAGAATCAGACCCAACGTGTCCAGCAAAGAAAAGCTGCATTCTCTGACTGGTGAGAAAAAAGTAAATTTGCATCTGTCACTGCAATAACTTGACAAAGACACAGCAGGATATCTCTGACGTTTTTACTGTTCGATTTCATCAGCCCATTAGTCACTAATCTGTTTTGATAGCTCGCCACCCCGCCTCTCGACAAATTTAGGGCCCAGACTAATGGGGTTTGACTCTAATATGAAAAATTGATCTCTAAGAATTATTATTTGGATATGTATTTGGGGAACCAATAAGTGTTTTTCTATGGTATCACACAGAACCATTTTTTAAGCTAGTCTAGCAAGCATCATACTGTATGCTGTTATTTTGATCTTACGTAGCTTTCTTTGGATAATCTTAATTAGAGTTAAAATATTGTATCATTTTTTTCTGAAAAGGCAGCACCTGGAATATGATGCCCACTACTGACAAACCTCTGTGTTGATCAAACAAACTTGTATCTTTGCTAACCTGTGTCTTTACACTGTAGGAAACTGGAAGTCACGCTTTGAGTCACGCTTTACTGCCAAAGATCTCTTCTACATTGACAAACAAACCGCTGTAAAAGTTGACATGATGATGGGATCCAAATATCCACTAAGCATGTATGTGGATGGAGAGCAAGGCACACAGGTAATTTAGCCTAACACAACTTCCTACAACTTCCTTTTTAAACATGTTTGATTTGTATCAGGCATAAAAAGAACCTGAAGTGAATTGAAGTGAATACCTCCATGTTCTGTGTAGATTGCACGTTTCCCTTTCCAAGACAATACCAGCTTCCTGGTGGTCATGCCCAGGCCAACACAGAATCTGTCAAGGGCAGCTGCAGATCTTAACATCACAGACCTGTATGAACGTCTTCCAAGCGAGACGACCATGCTTGTCAAACTGCCAAAGTTCAAACTTGAATACAAACAGGATTTGCAACCAGCACTCACAAACATGGGTAAGACTGAATCCAGACCCCCCCCACGCCCCACACACACACACACACACAGTACCCTCCAGAATTATTGGCACCTCTGTGTGTTCTTCTTAGCTTTTAATAATTTTTCCACAGCTCTTTCTAACTTTAATCTTTGAAAAAAATGCACATCAAGAAATACATTTTTGACATTTAATTAATTATTTGGACCCCTGAAGTTAATATTTTGTCCAACCCCTAGACAGCACGTAATCTGTCCTGGGTTCTGTCTTGTGCACTCTCCTCTTTGGCTCACCTCACAACTTTTCAATGGGTTACGGCCTGGGGACTGAGATGTCCATGACAGAGCTTGATTTTGTGTCTGCTGAGCCATTTTTGTGTAGATGTTCAGGGTCATTATCCTGGTAGAAGACCCAATGATGACCCATCTTTAACTTTCTGGCAGAGGCCACCAGATTTTTATTTAAAATGTCCTGGTATTTCAAATTCACGATGCCGCATATCCTAACAAGGTTTCCAGGGACTTTGGAAGAGAAACAGGCCTACAGCATAACAGATTCTCCACCATACTTTAAAGTGGGCATGAGGTGGTTTTCCTTGGAATTACGTCTGACCCACTAAGAATATTTCTTCTTAAAAGGCTTGATTTTAGTCCCATTTGACCAAAGCACACAGCCCCAGTTGAAGCACCAGAACCACTTAGCAAACTCCAGATGTTATGTTTATGATATGTAGGTCAGAAAAGTATTTTCCTTGCATGTCTCCCAAACAGCTTGTTGGCCTGAAGATAACTTTTATAGTTGTCATGGAGACTTTGTGACCCCAAGATACTGCTCTTTGGTGCTGCTGTCTAACAGTGAGCTTTGGAGAGTTTTTTTACTTCTCTTACCATTTCATACCTGTTTGTGGTGGCAAGGTAAACATCCAGCCTTGTTTGTCACTGTTCCAGTTGATTTTATTCAGTCAGACTTTATTATTCCTCTGACTGTAGATACAGACAGGTTTAGGCGAGTAGCTATTTTCTTTTAGCTATAACCTGACTTATGAGGGTTGACACCTTGTGGCACCTTGTGCCTTGTGGTGTTTTTTCTCTTGTCTTTCCCATGTTGAAGAGTGGCTAAGAGCAATAGGACTCTGTGTCACGTCATATTTATACCCCAGGGAAACAGGAAGTCATGAATTACAAATTAAATTTTCTTATTTACTCTGATCAACTTTAAAAAACTGAACTCTTACATTTTAAAAAGATTCAATTACATTTATTTTATGTGAAGTGTAAGGGGTCCCAATAATGCATGGATTGGTGGAGTTTTTAAGATTTTCAGATTTTCAGTGTGAGTTTATGCTCCTGCAATAAATATTTTATAAATTTTGAGGCTTTTAACACATCTTAACCAGGTTGCAGATTATTGTGGAGGGTGCTGTATATACAATTTTAGAAAAAGCCTTTAATACATAATATATAATACATTTAATGGTCTAAATAATGTATAGGAAATTAGTTAAGGAAAACCTTGTCTTTTGTCATTTAAGCAATTTCCTTAGGGACAATAAAGTTTTTCTGATTTCTGATTCTGATTCTGATTGTCATGCCACCATACTTATAGCTCAACTACAAAACATTTCATCAGTAGATGTAACCACTACAGCAATTATTACAAGATTTACAGCATTATGTTTCATTGAGGCTAAAAAAAAAAGACAAGGGCAAAATGTGAAATTTGCAATAAAGTTACAGATAGTTTGATCAATTGTCTGAAATATATCAATTGTATCATGTGTAGAAATACTTGTGAGTGCTCGTCTCTGGTGACAATGTAACTTAATTAGAAACTTACTTTCATTTTTTACACCCTTAACATCCGCATGAAGCTGTATTAGAAGATGGGGTAGAGTCTAAAATAACACACTGTACAAAACAATGAACCACTGGCATCTACTGGATATCTTGAACAGCAGCAATGACAATACTTCAAATTATGGTTGAGTATAGTAACTTAGTAAATAAATAAATATATAAGTAAATGTTTGGAAAGACAAACAAATATACAAAGCCTGTAAACCAGGTGAAACATGTCAACCACAGAACCTTTATATTATGTCGAAGTAAATAAAAAAAGGTTGCAGATTTCATTACAAGAATAATTATTAAATAAGTTGAATCTGAATTTAAGAGATTTATTAAAGTGCTGTGTCTGAAGCAGGAAACAGTAAATCATTACCTTTGAATTTTAACTTTCAAACTATTCTTCTTCTTGCTCAGGTCTTGGGTCGCTATTCTCTGGACCAGATCTCTCTGGCATTGCAGTGGGCCCACTGGTAGTCTCGGGTGTGCAACATGCCTCCAGTATGGAGCTGAATGAGGAGGGGGCGGAGGCTTCAGCTGCTACCTCAGTCACACTGGTGCGCACTGTTCCCATTTTTGCAGTGAACATGCCCTTCTTCTTTGCCATAGTGGATGATGTATCTCACACGCCTCTGTTCCTTGGTACGGTCACCAACCCAAATCCTGGAGCAACAGTTGAGCTAAGCGATGACCCAGAGATCATAAACCCACCGAGCAGCCATATGCCAACTGATGCACCACAAAATGATGACCCTTACTGGGATAACATGCTCCATATGGATGAACCTGATGCAAGAGAATGACTCCTCAAACTTTAGAAGGTGGAGAAACAAGAGGAGCACAGAGAAGCATGGACCTGTCTCCATCACACTGTGCCTCCATCTGACATGTATATGATAAAGTCAGCCATAAAAATACCACAGGGCTTGAGGTTAGAAATACATATTTAAGTCTTCTGATGACTTTATAATAGTGCAGTTGCATACAATGGACATTCTATGGACAAAACACACCAGCATTTGCAAAGAGATGATACTATATCGCACTTTTCATTTTGGCACAGTGCATTTGTTCTGACAATTAAATGTTTTGACGTGGTCAGGGCTTTTTGTCCCTCAGCATGGTTAGAATACTTCATTGTGGAAATTAAACTGTAATGTTGAAATAAATGTGTGGTATATTCTATGATGTTTGATAAGTCAATGGATTAGTGATCAGTTAGACAATAGTACATGCAAGCCCATTTTACTTTGGTGTACACGGATCAGCCATAACAATAAAACCAACTCCCTAATATTGAGAAGGTCACTCTTAGTGTGACCAGAATAACTCTTACTATGGTGCACTGTGTGTTCTGACGCCTGTCAATCAAAACCTTGTGATTCATTAGTTGTTCTTCCTTGAATCACTAGGTGTTAACTACTGTATATCTCAAACACACCACAAGACCTGCTGTTTTGGAGATCAAAATAAGGCCTTTGTGGCTCAGATCCTAATACTTGACCATTTTTCCCTGATTCCAACACATTAACTTCAAGAACTGACTCTTCTGTTGCTTCTTAATACGTATATCCCACCTTCTGACATTTGACAGGTGTTTTTCACTTTACCTGTCTGTGCTGACTGATGTAAGTTATCCTTTTTTGGAAGACTTTTCATATGCTTTTAAAAGCCAAATTTTGAAAAATAAATACATAAATAAATAAATAAAAAAATAATCAACCTGATGTGGATAACTTCATATAATAGCTAATAATAATATTTTCAATTATTTGTTTACTTTATTGTGTATTTCCTGATAACAACTTTTCCTCTTTTTACGAGTATAAAAATGCCACAGGGCTTGAGGGTAGAAATACATATTCAAGCCTTCTGATGAAGTTATAATACATTTTACATTTTTACATTTATTCAGTTGGCTCACGCTTTTGTCAATCAAGCATAAATTCAGACATGACAACACTGATGTGTGAGTTACAGGGAGTTCAATACAATCTTCTTGGTCATAGAAAACAGTGCAGGTGCTACGGCAGTGCAGATGATTAGAGCTACAACATTACAAGAAGAAAAACACATTTCTACACTTTCATTAAAAGCTTATGAGATTCTAAAACAGACGGCAGGTGCTACAGCATAGTTAATATGTCCTATTCATATATACAAGTACTTTAGATACTGAGGTAGTCATGGAATAGTAGAGTTTTGAGGTGTTTCTTGAAGGTGGAGAGAAATGCACCTTACTGTTGGTTTGCCAACCGCCATTTAAACAGAAGAAGAAGAAGAAGAAGAAGAAGAAGAAGAAGAAGAAGAAGAAGAAGAAGAAGAAGAAGAAGAAGAAAAAGAAGTCTCTGCAGTTCTGATGTGTCTGGGCAGCTCGTTCCAGCAGTGGGGGAGAATGAAGGACATAATATTGATCATATTTATCAGACCACGACCAACACCTTTCAACATCTGAATCATTTAATGTTGCTATGAGCTTGAGCTTTGCGCTGTTGTTTCAGAACTGGCCTCACTGCTGATTTTAACACCAGCATTATCACAAATACAAAAACAGCCTCATAAGTTCCAGCTACTATGCTAACCGACGTAGCGCGTGCTAGCAGGATTTGCTGCGTTTACTTAGCATAGTCAGCACCTTGTCGGTTTTTTAGACATTATTTGACTAAAATAAAATAAAATTGACATGGATATACAGTATACTACAATATATATTTGCTTTAATTTACACGAATTACAACAGAGAATAAATCGTTCTCGTTTCTTCGCGTTAGCTAAACGGCTAAATTAGCTTCCTCAGCCGAGAGACTGAGACTCTCAACTCTCAACGTCAGCAACACTGAGGCAGAACTGAACGACAGTTGTGTGTGTGTTTGGGCGTTTGTCGTGGGAGCAGTGGAGATACAGCAGAAAGCAGGTTAGTCCGTTACTACCTACAAATATATGACAATATTATTAATAAACGGGAACGTTTTTGACTTTGCTTGATGTTTGGACTTAGGGTTGTTTTTGTTTATTCATTCACTTCGTTACTACAGTTGGAAATTCATTACATTTCTTGTGAACGCTGCATTATCTTCTTTGCTGTACGAGGACTAACAACACTTTTGCTAGTTTCTGTGTCGAATAAGTGGAAGAAATTGATAAAGCTGCTGCACATTAAATGACGAATCATTTCGACAGAGATATAAGCAAATATCTGAAGCGATAAATAGGTCTGTGTTTGCATGGAGTTTTAAACTGTGACTCTGCTGAGTGCCTGATAACAGAGGGGGTAAGGAGTGAATTCTGTCTAGTCTTGTAATTAAACTGTACTAGTACTACTAATGAAGCCATGAAGGGTTTACAATAAATAGAACTAGATCTAATATCATCAGTTTTCAAATGGATGAAATAGAACAAAATATATGATACTGTACAACCAGTCATATGGAATATAAGCACAGCTTACATGTAGAAAACACCGTGCTGGTGTCAGAAAAAGTCTATCCACTTATTATTTAAAAAAATACTTTACAGGGATCAATTTCCCCCCAAAAATGGCAAAGAATTACAGCCACTATAGGCTAGTTGGTTGATTGTTGCTTTCAGGATTATGACTTTACATTCTTTTTCGAACTGACACCACTGTCATTGTTCTGAAATCCATAATAGTGGAGTTTATCTGCTAGAGTGGAAGAGTCACATGTGGTTGGTGCCTCAATGAAGAACATTCTCCAATTTCCCAGTAGGAAACTCTTAGACAACCTCAATGACAACCAGATGTGCTGTCAGAGGAAAGGAAAGAGAGAGTTGGACAGAGAAAGATCTGGTGGAATCTGTTCCATAAATAAATGAAAATGTATTTCAGGGCCCCCTGCATCATTCTGGCATGGCCATTGAATATAATAATTATTATTACAGTATAACACTTAAAGTGGAATTATTGTTATCATACTGTTGTATTTTATTTGTCTGCACATAGATACACACAGGTATAAATATATTGTACTAATATTATGATTATATCCTTCCTCCTTTTAGCATTATTTTATGAACGGAGTTTTGTCCATATGTATCATGTGAAACTGTTGCACTTGTGTTTTTGTACAGAGGGAGACTGGGGTGCCCAGTGTGAGCAGAGCATAGTGCTTGTCTCATGTATGTTTATGTCTATATATGTGTAGCATCTCTTTACAGTTTTTAGTCATGAAGAGGATAGCCTTGCTGTTGTGTTTTTGGAGTCTTCTCTTCTTCTCCAGTGCTCAGCTGGTAAGCCCACCTCTAAAAACCATGAGATCTATCTTGCTTGTCTCCAAAAATATCTTGTCATGTATAATTAATTGTAATGTAATGCTTTTTAATACTACAGTAGAGTATACAGTATTAACAGTATGGCGAGAATAACATATGTCACGTATAAAGGGGCCTTAAACTCAAAAAGCATTAGAACTAAGTATTTATTGACTGTAATAATATATATATTTTTTAAAAAACTACTAAAAATATTTCTTGCCAATGAAACTAAAATGAAACTACCCACAACTATGCTAAAGTCACAGTTTGTACTGCTGTTAGTCTCTTCACCACAATCCTGACCTGCACAGCTGGGGAAAATGTGGATCAGGAGTTCAGGGGCTGTGTCTGAGTAGATCATTGAAAATTACTATCCCATCTACTCAGTTTGAAATCAAAGGCAAAATTCTAAGACCCCTAGCAATAATCCTATGACTCCTTTTATAGACAGATGAAGAGGAGGGTGGTGGTGAGGAAGAGGTGGTCAATCTCTTTACCACCCCTCGTACCAAGCTGGCGGCTGCCACATCCGACTTTGGCTACAACCTTTTCCGTCATTTGGCTGCCAGAGACACCAAGGCGAATGTCCTCCTGTCCCCTATGAGCATCTCTGCAGCTTTCACACAGCTCTCTATGGGTAAGCCAGCGGGTCCATGGGCCCTTAAATTGCACTATAAAATATTATTTACTTCAAATTTACAGGGTACGTGCATTATTATTTTTATTATAAATGAAATAAATTGAGGTTGCTTGTGATGCTGGGACATGTTAAACTAACTTTACCTCTGCTGGGCTAGCAGACACAAACACATGGTCACTTTTAGGAGTGTTTTATATATAATATGCAGGGATTACAAAGTCTTAATATTAAATATTCTGCATGCTCTTAGCCAATTAATTATAAATGTATATTTCATTTAGTTGGTTTAAACATATTAGAGAAGAAACATTCCAGGACCAAGGATGTGAACCACAATAATTCATATGTGAGTAAATCATATTTTCCAGGAATTAAAGCTGTTGTGCATTTGACCAATGCCATGTTACATGTGAACATTTCTGGTGCTGGTCTGTTTCAGGAGCATCTGAACGTGCAGAGAAGCAGCTGCATCGAGTTCTGCGTTACCACACACTACATGACCTCCAGCTCCATGATACTCTCCGAGACTTGCTTTCTTCACTCAGAGCCTCTGCCAAGGGCTTCACTTCTGTAGAGCGTCTCCTGTTGGCCAGGAGTGAGTACCTTTGAGACTATTTAATTTTTAAAAAAGCATCACTGATGGATGTTTGCATTTATCATGCATAAATACATTTTCAGACCCCATTCTGTTTTCTTACTTTTCTTGAGGACTGCGTTGTAAACTGGAGTACCTCAATGCTGTAGAGAAACAGTATGGAGAACGCCCCCAGATGCTAATGGGTGGGGCCAGAGATCAGAAGATTGTCAATGATTGGTTTAAACAGCGGACTGGCGGTAAAGTGGACCGCGTACTTGCAACTCCTCCACCACGTAACTCAGGAGTGGTGCCTGTGGGAGCTGCCTACTTCAAAGGTAGATGGCCTCTTAAGCTTACTGATTTACATCACAACATAAAACAACATTTATACTATTTTTGAAAGAGCGAAAAGATAAAAAGATCATAAATTTGTCACCTGTTTCGGTCCAGTTTATGAACAGGTATGACTTTAAAGCCTAATAGTAATTAGAAACTAATTGTAAATGGCTAAAGTTGAAGTGGAAACATTAATATTACTTACAGTATACTTCAGTTTAAGTAAAATCATTTAAATTTGGGCAAAGAGCATATACAGGTCCTTCTCAAAAAATTAGCATATTGTGATAAAGTTCATTATTTTCTGCAATGTACTGATAAACATTA
>JBBIGC010153131.1:0-17862 GCA_037576955.1 Lepidarchus adonis
GTGTGTGTGTGTGTGTGTGTGTGTGTGTGTGTGTGTGTGTGTGTGTGTGTGTGTGTGTGTGTGTGTGTGTTTTACATGCTTAAGCTATGATGTGGGGAGCAGTGCTTGTGCACAGTACTTCGCTCAAGAGTACAACACTGGTACCTTCACCAGTCTGGGATTTGACATTAACCTTCCGATCAGAGGGGCAACTCCCTGACCGTTACACTCCCACTGGACATTTGAATAATTTATCTGTAATTAATCATTAATGTGGACAAGCACTGTCTTCTTATAAGTCAACCATGACCACCATGATGAAGATCAAGATCTATGTCAGATAAGGTCAAACTGTAGAATGGTTCAAACACCAGGGTAAAACAGATTAATAAAAAATATGACTAGCAGAACAATCTTGCACAAATGTAAAATACAGTGGGGCAAAAAAGTATTTGGCAGCCACCGATTCTGCAAGTTGTCCCACTTCAAAAGATGAGAGAGGTCTGTAATGTTCATCACAGGTTCACTTCAACTGTGAGAGAAAGAATGTAAAAATCCAGGTAATCACATTGTATGATTTGTAAAGAATTTATTTGTATAATGGTGCAAAAAAATAAGTATTGATTAATATCAAAAGTTCAACTCAATACTTTGTAATGTAACCTTGGTTGGTCAACATTTCCTGTAGGTCTTCATTAGGTTTGCACACACTTTAGCTGGTATTTTGGCCTATTCTTCCATGTAGATCTTCTCAAGAGATGTGATGTTTTGGGGCTGTCGCTGGGCAACACAGGCTTTCATCTTTCTCCATAGATTATTTGTTGGATTTAGGTCCGGAGACTGGCTAGGCCACTCAGAACCTTGAAATGCTTTTTAGCCACTTTGTATCCACTCCTTCATTGCCCTGGCAGTATATTTGGGATCATTGTCATGCTGGAAGTTCCAGGCTTCATCTTCAATGCTCCCACTGCTGGAAGGTTTTGCCTAAAATTCTATGATACATGGCCCCATTCATCCTTTACTTAATACAGATCAGTCGTATTGTCCCTTTTGCAGAAAAACAGCCCAGAAGCATAATGTTTCCACCCCCATGCTTCACAGTGGTTATGGTGTTCTTGGGATGCAACTCAGCATTTTCCCCCCTCCAAACACGGCAAGTGGTGTTTATACTAAAGAGTTTCATTTTGGTCTCATCTGACCACATGACATTCTCCTAGTCCTCCTCTGGATCATCCAGATGGCCTCTGGCAAACTTTAGATGGTTCTGTACATGTGCTGGCTTAAGCAGGATTTTAATCCATAACAACATAGTGTGTTACTAATAGTAGCCTTTGTTACTGTGGTCCCAGCTGTCTTCAGGTTATTGATCACCCCCCCCCCCCCTAGTTCCTCACCGTGTTTCCTCACCGTTCTCAAGATCATGAGGTGAGATCTTGCATGGAGCCCCAGATCGAGGGAGATTGTCAATGATCTTGTATTCATTACTTTTTCTAATAATTGTTCCAACAGTTGCTCTCTACTCACCTAGCTGCTGCCTATTGTAGCTCTGGTGTCATTAGACAGCTCTCTGGTCTTGGCCATTTACGTATTTACCTGTTAATATCATAGTAAAGTAAAGTATCCATAGTACCATATTAGTATCATATTTATTGTTTTTGTTTTCAAAACATTACTGTATGATTACATTATGACTCGTGTTAAATATGAAGTGAATATTTGTCATTGTGAACACACAACACCACAGCACACAGTGCACCACAGCGAAATGCAACCTCTGCATTTGACCCAGCTGTGTAAGAGCAGTGTAAAGGAGGTATCTGCAATCACAATGACAGTTATAATTTCTTTTCACAGGCAATGAAGCTGCTGATCATCTGATCCAACTATATGCACCGCACATGTAATGTTATCTTTTGCTGTATATTGTACATATACCGTGTATATAATGTTTACACATGTTGTACATAGTTTGTGTGGCTTTTTATAGTGTTCCTGATGATCGGTGATGGTGTGCCCCTTCATATTAAAGCAGAGGGAGTTGCAGCACAAGTATTTCTCTGCATTTTTAACAAATGTCAGTAAAAATAACCTTGAAGCAATTTTATGGCACTCTTTTTATTTTGCCATACTTTAGCTAACTATTAGCATTTAGCTCTGTTAGCGCCTTTTATCCCTCAAAAAAGGTATTTTAAGAAGACAGGAATACTATAGCCTGTGTGTAGTCTCTCATATAAACTAAACATTCATTTACATTTACATTTATTCATTTGGCTGATGCTGTTCAAAGGCACAGAAACAATCGATCATTTCATCTGCACAGAACAAATTAAATGAAATGAGTGCAACTACACCAACACATTTCCTCCTAGTCAATGAAAATTTATGGCAAGTGCTACAACATGAAGCATGAATGAAACATTACTATTTTATAGGCAGTTGCAGTCTGAACTAATGTGTATGAGTCTGATACTTTAAGCACTTCTTCAAAATAGTGACCCTCACACAGAAAGGAGCGCTAATGCTAATAAATCTCCAATGGTTTCTATTTTCTGGCAAATTTACCCTGAAGGCTAAGTACATATTTTTCAAAACATTGTTCCTGCATTTGACACCAGCACAATTGTCAGGTTTACGGATGTAAAACGAACGTGATTGAGCAATAATGAATTAACCTACAGAGTTGGTGAGCTGGTGATCGTAAAACAACCTGTCACTCAACACGCCAAGGAGCTAATCCTCAGTTTTGGTAGGTCAAAGGTTCAAAGAGTTTGGTCCAATCTTTATCAACAGTGACAGACTGGATAGAGTGTCTAGTTTCAGGTTTTTGGGGGTAAATATTTCAGGTGACATAACATGGAGCACTAGCTCTACTGCTCTGGTCAAGAAAGTGCAACAGCAGTCGTTCTGTCTGAGAACACAGAAGAAAGCTGGCCTACTACAACTGATGGTGCTGGCTACAGAGAGCATGCTAAAATACTGCATCTCTGTGTGGCATCTCAGCTGTACAGCAACTGATAAAAAGGCTTTTCAACTGGTCATCTCCAGGACAATGAAGACCATCAGGATACAGCTCCCAACCCTGGAAGACATTTACACCTCACGCTGCCTCAGGAAAGTATCTGCAAGCATTCAACACACCCATGCCATTCTCGTTTTTAAATCTCTTCCTATCTGACAGACACTAACAGGCCCTCTACTGTATGCACGCACCTCCCAATTTTTTTACCCCAGAGCAGTAAGTGCTCTGAATCAGATTACAGAATCTCCCTCATTACAGGCTTGTCCAATCCACTGTCCGATTCACTGCCTGCACTTTACCACCATATAGCTATTTCATTAATTTCACCATCATTTGTGCATCCTAGTGTTCCTGTCATTGTAACTTTATATACAAGTATGGTAGTATGTGTGTAAACATTTCTCTTGTCACACTGTCTGTCTTATCCACTGCTTAGATTATTTATCACTAATACGTTTTACTATCAATCACTGATACTTTCTTAATCATTATTTTCATTAGCCCCCACCCCCACCTATTTTTTCTCTTAATTATTTTTAAAATTTACACTCATAGCGTTGTGTACGGAAACTGCAAACACAATCTTGTTGTACTAGTGCAAAAACAATAAAGGTGTACTATTCAATTGTATTCTACATTAGCTAATTAGGCTAACATAGCACTTAGCATTATTTATTGCAATCACGGATAATTCATAAAAGTACAAAAATCACTGTTCCAGTGCTGATGCTTGCCATTTTGTCCACACATAAAAGACAGCAGAGGATACATCTAAACGGCCTTTAAATAAAAACAACAACAACAACAAAATAGACAGAGAAACCTCAGCGGTGGAACACGTTAAATCTCTTTTCCAAACTCATTTATCCACCTCTATAACTGCTTATGAAGTGAAAAGAAAAGGCCTTTATGTTACATTTTAATACAGTATTTCATATTTCACAATCTGGTGCTGCAGTGAATTGAGGATTTTTACTGTTTTTCGGAAATCTGTCAGACAGCAAAGTACAAAGGCAGTTGCAATCCCGGGACACCACCACCACTGCTGCCACAATCAATATTGCCATGTATCATGCATGTCACTCGATGTACCCAAAATGCAATGTCAGTCTGTCACATCCCCAACCACTTCCCTCTGTTCACTCATATCCAGGCCTCAGGCACATCATCATTCACCCAATACTAAGAGAGAGTGACAGAGATAAGCATTGGGGGTAGCTGATTTACAGTAGTGCACAATTCAGTCTCAGATTAATGTGTGTCGCACTGCTTGCCTGTCTCATCCAAACTCTTCTCCACCAGTGAGTTAAATGCTCTTTTGTTTTTTGTAAGGTAAGGTTTGCTTTTCATCTCTTTTTCAATGTAAATATCTGTTTCATAATGTAAAGATTCTCAGTGGACGTGCAGCCTTATTTTATAATACGTTATACTGATTGCTGTATGGGTTGATAACTGAATGAACTGTGTTTCTAATAGTATTTAAGAGTTAGCAGTTTCATTGCTGGCAGGAAATCATTCATACTTCCCATAAAATCTGTCTCAGTATCTTTTTCTTTAGCTGTTGGTGGGATCTTTACCTTGGTGTTTCCTTACTTTCTGAGTGGATAGTTATCATGAGGAGCATAATCATGGCAGGGCTAGGTTCGGTCACAAAAGGTTAAATATTTTGGTGAGTTGCTAATAAGCAGAGGGTGCATAAGCAGTTCAAAATGTAAAAAGTGAAGATGGGTGGTGAAGTGCATGTAATTCTGGGACAAGCAGACAGAACTTGTATTTACTGTATGAGATGTTGAGTTTTTTTTTTTTTGCAAATTGCTTTGTGTTGTAGACCAGTTTTCACCCATCTGGTAGATTGTGAAAATATATTTACACATAGAGTCCAGGGGGAGCAATTGCTCAAATGTATGACCATCACAAGTGTGGCCAGCATCTGTGATTAGAGTTTGTGATTATAAATTATATGAATAATAAGTGTGATAGTGTTGAATATCACTGGCTGACGTTTTATTTAGTGAAAGGACATCATGTTAATGCTTTGCCAGCACTTTTACTGCAGCTTCTAATAGCCATTAGAACTGACAGTGCTGAAACCTTCTGCTGTGCTTGTGTTGTGCTTGATAAACTGTGAAGTTCTTGATAAACTGTGGTTCTTGATAAACTGTGAAGTTCTTGATAAACTGTGAAGTACTTGATAAACTGTGAAGTACTTGATAAACTGTGAAGTGAATGCTGTTATAGTGATAAGTTTGGGCACACCTAGTCAAATTCTGTGTTTTGTTGACTCTCCTTGTGAAAATGAGTAAAAGAAAAACTAAATATTGGTGAAAAAATCAAACTGTGGCATGTGCAAAAGTTATCTTCTTACTAAAATTATACCTTTTTGTTTTTAATAGCATAAAGGAGTGGCTGAGTGGTCTTTGATCAGTGTGTGTGTGTGTGTGTTGTGATGCTGTACATTTCCCAGTGTTTTCCCTCCTCTGAGTCATACAAAATTTTCCAGGCTAATCAATAATACTGTCAATCCTGATTATGTGCTTGCGCAAGAGCTGCTGGCAATCCAGCATGAAGGACAATGATTAGACAACACAGTTTATTCTCATGGCATGTTGTCTCATAGGAGAGTGCTCTTTATTGTTTTGTATTTCCGTTTCATTAATTTTGTCTTAGCGTGGATGAATCCTGAACGTTTCTTCATTTTAGCTTAAAGGGAAACCAAATTAACTCACTCAATTTTCCGCTTACCCTAGGTGTAATCTGCATGATAAATAAGGGATGTCATGTTTCCAAACTTTGCTTCTTTACATTAGAAGTGTAGCTGCCAATTTGTAGATTGTTAGCACACACAAGGAATTAGGTTCTGGCCAATAGTGTCTCTCTAGTACTTCAGAGAAACCTGGATAATACTGTATGTGAGCCTCATTAAGGGGACACTGTCATATTTATTTTTATCATCCAAATGTCAGATTGATTTTTATTGTGTACATGGCATTTTATCTGTAGCATTTTCTGAGACACTCGTTTTATGTGAATGAACTGTACCAGTCGATTGCTTATGTTGACAGTAGACCCTACTTATGTTGCTCATGTTGACCCTATGACATAACAGAGATGTGTGTGCACAGAGAATGAGGTTGTGTACAGCAATGGAAGCTCTCTCTTAATTATATCCTCATTGGGTTTTTCTCTGTAGCCAGATATGTGGCCATTGATCTCTATGACTGCAAGCCCACGTGCTTCCCAGGCAGCCCCCTGTTACATGTTCACATGGCTGTTGCTTCTCAGTCATTTGGCTGTGGATACTGGCCAGTTTCCCAAACTCAGACTAAGCATTGGTCTAGACCAGCTAGGATTATTACTGCATTCTGAGGTGAAACACTACCGGCACCACAATTTAGTCTAAGGCTAAGGCTTAATCCATCTCCTTTAAATCAACTTGTGTCAGAGAGTATGTGATGGATTTATTTGTGACACTATTTCATTCTTTCCTTCTTCTATCACTGTATTCCTCTCTTGATAGAATGGACCATGATCATCACAGCAGCAGAAGAAGTGGTCACAGCAGACACTATGAAGATGATGATGGTAAGTACAACCAACAGTTCAGTGACTCTGAAGATCTCCTGCAACTCAGAGAAACAATATTCTAGCTTTGTGGTTGTATTGATCTATATTTTGACTGTAATATGAAAAAAAATACAATTAAAATCAGACATAAATGCTGGCCTGCATTACTTTATCTAACCGACAAAGTCGCCTGGGACTGTGACTGGTCAAAATGCTTCTACACAGTTAAAATGTTCTGATTTGTTAGGGAGTTCATTTCCAAACTTTAGGTACCAACCTGGCATCTGATTTGCAGAAGTTAAATCTATAGAAACATTTTTAACCCCACCCACAAACTCTTTACTTTACTGCTGTCTACGAGGAGCTATACCAGCTTTTGTGGCAACTTTTACTCTGCTGTCCTACCGAAACCCCTCCCTGCATGTTCACTTAAACTTGTCCTAATAATTTTCCCAATGTTAGGCCGTAGCCTATACATGAGTTTTACAAACCTTGCTTGCTTCAGTTATCTAAAAACATAAATTCACATTCACTAAAAGTACAGTAGTGCTGTGTAGAAATCCTCCCCCTAGTGCTGCATACAGTGTAATACATTCTTTCAGCATGTGCAGATTTTCTGTATGTTGCATAAACTTACCTTCATGTACAACTCACATTATACTGTACAGGTATTTGGACGTAAAATGTTGTTTTTCTCTTTTATGATTACTGTTCATTTACACATGCGTGTGTGTTGATTTAGAACTGAACACAGCAATATGTTTAAACAAAGCTGCTTTGCTCAAATATCATGGCAGAAATGAACTATATTACTATAACTTCTGTTACATTCAGTGAAAACACAGTGGTACAAAGTGAAAGCTCAGAAATGCGGGTCCCTGTAAAAGGGGGTAGGAATTGGTAGGGGGGTAGGATTTTGACACAACACCGGTATCGCGTAGTTTTTGCGTTGCAGCATGATATTGCTAAGTTAAAAATTGTATCAATTTAATTGTTCACACTCAACAACAGTATAATGTCCCTATCAGTATAGAGTTGCAAAGGCCTCCAAGGGCTAATTTAGATGCTTTTACTTCAAATTGGTAAATTCAGTTACGCTGCAGCTAATAGAATGGAGCGGCCTATAATGTGGGGTGGCCTATCATTGGGGAAATAAAGTACACACTTTTCATTACACTATACATGTGCATGTAAATGTACTAGCCCATTTATTACTGTCAGCTATATGCTAGTGGCATGGTGGTGCAGTGGTTAGTGATGATGCCTCGCAGTAAGAATGTCCTGGGTTCTATCTCAGAGTTGGCGACAGGTGGAGTTTGCAAACTCTCACTGTATTTATGTGGATTTCATCTGGGTGCTGTAGTTTAAGTGGATTGGCTACTCTAAATTGCCCATAGGTGTGAGTGTGTGTGTGAATGGTTGTCTGTCCTTGTGTTGCCTTACTGCTGCGTGTGTACTCTGCCCTTGCCTTTGGTCAGCTGGGAATTGAGCCAAAATTAATGAACTGGAAAATGGATGAATCTACAGACTATGGCTTGGACTTCATCAAGTTTGTGATAGTGCCCTGTGATATCTGCCACCAAATCTTAGCAACAGATCAAGTGTGGAGGTAGAGCTATGAGACTTGTGCTAGGACATCCCATAGATGCTCGGATAAACTGAGATTTGAGAACCTGAAGGCAAGGGCAGCGCCTTGGACTTTTCATCATGTTTGTCAGACCATTTTTAAACAACGTGCGCAGTTTGGCAGAGGACATTATCCTGCTGAAAGAAGTCACTGTCACTGAGTAAAACCATTACCATACAGATGTTCTGTAGATGGTCTGCAACTATGTTTAGTTGGCAAACTGACATCCATATAAATGTCTGGAAACTGGCATTTCCAGCATAACTGTTTAAGTGCACCTTCCGGTGGATGAAACTTCATGTCACTGCTCTAAACTGCATCTATCCATCAGTCTGCCAGTCTGTCTCTCTTGAACACAAATATTACTACTTGGTGGTGGAGTTATATTAGGGAACTTTGTTTTTAACGGATTGTATTCCAGTATAGTGGAGTATAATTCTGTCTTTCCCCAATAGATCTACTCCCAGATTAATTGCAACCTGCCTGTTTTGAGTAATTATGACTAAATATACTTCAGTGTGTTGTGAATGTCAGTTCTCCCTTATGAAGTTCTTTGTTGAAGTAGGGGTTCCATGTGGGTGAGTACATGATGCCAAGGGCTAAGCAATGACAGGGGTCATTTAAAGAATGCTTGGTAAAAAAGAATATTATGTAATACTGGAGGCATAATATTAGTCTAATATTAGTTGAGCTGATTTGAAGAATAAAAATAATTTCTTCATTTATATACACACTGTATATAAAATATACAAAATATATACTCTAATATATAAAGTCACAAAACACTACCACAGTAATCTGTGCCTTGTTATTTTCTGCCGTGTTAGTTTTTACCTAAAGCTACATTTATTTATGTGAGATCCTCTAAACTTTAAGACCTTAGGTTCTGAGAGACAGGACCAATGATGGGGCTGCTAATTCATTTGCATAATCTGAAAGTGTGTGCAAGTGTTTTTATAGCATAGAGGATGATGAGTGAAGGATGAATTAAACAAAACATTCAGATAATTTGTCATCATGTGTGGAGTGTCTCACATTTTCAACATCGAGTACATAGCTTGGGGTTAATTTGGGACCTAGAGTTTATACAGGAAGTCCATAATCAATAGAGTGTCTGACCGCTGTACCACCCCCAAAGAAATCAATCCAGTGTCATTCTAATTGTAAATGGAGACATGTTGAGATATGTTGTATGGTAGATTAAGCTGCTGAAAGTTGTTATAGAATGAATTGGGTCAGGAAGAAGAAGTATTTTACAAGAAGAGAACATTGACCAGACGTGTGGGATGGCATACACTCATACACATGGCATCAGAGAATCACTCGCATTACACTCAACTAATCCCAGATTTATTAGTTTCAGGCGAGACCATAGCTGTTCTTTTTAATCCTGATAGGGGGTGTATGAGGAATCATAGAGTACAAGAATTCCCCTGGATTAAAATAAGAAGTGGCTGGAATTTTAGTAAAGACTCTGATCCAAGTGAAATTATGAGTAAAGTTTTGAAACTGCTTTTGAATAGGTATATTCATGAACGTTGTATAGAATGCTGATATACATTCCCACCCTTCCTAATTTTCTCTTGTCTCAGAGAACCAGTCTGTTTACATTGGCGTTCCAGTGCCAAAGAGCTACAGACGGAAAAGGCGGCGTCACAGGCACACATCACGGCATGACCACAACCGCAGTGAGAGACACTATGACCGCAATGAGTGCCACACACAAGAGGAACAGTATGATCCAGATGATGGTGTACATGACTCAAATGAGCATCTCTCTGACATCCAATCCACCAGTGAGTTCAACACTTATTGTTTTCCACGTAGCATTTGAGTAATGTTGATTTTTATTGCCTTTTTTCAACACTTATGGTTAGATGGTAAGTGGTAAATGGTAAGCATTTTAGGGATACGCAGTATCATGTTGTGATTGTATCGCTGCACATTGTGATGGCAAAATATTACAAATGCAATGGTGAAAAGATTATTTATCATTGTTGATGCCTTGATTCATCAGAGACACTTATCTGGGATGTGTGTGAATTTGTCGAGATGCACACAGCACACCATTTAGAGCCTCAAATACGTTTTCAACCCATTTTATATAAGCCAACCATGTTATTTTCATGTTTTGTAGGTAACTGAATGTTTGTCATTAGAATATTTAAACTTTACATGAGGATTAATCCATGTTCATAACTCATAACTCCCTTACTTAACTGTGCCTCCTAAACCCTGCACGTCATGTGTGAACAGAGCTGAAATCTTAAGCCCTTCTCTTGCATAAGCCTTTGTCTTGAAATTCATAGTAAACAGGGTGAATAGCTAACAGTTACTTATTCATAGATTTAGACCCATAGGTTCACGTTCACATTTAATTATTATTAAATTAGAGTAAAAGCTTGTTAAAATGTGTTAAAGAGACTAAATATTGCTGCACTGTGATGCCGTATTTCAGTCATGTCATGGCACATTTGTGTTGCTCTTTTGCTAATTTGTTCTGACCTTTCCATCAGTGCCACCGTCTCCAACCCATATAGCATAGCCGGTCCAACTACTGTCATGGAAACCTCTCCTGAGTGTTTTAGAAGGCTTAGAATACATTGTGAGTTGTACAGCAGGTGAATGCACTTGCAATTACTTTGTCATTCAGTTTTGTTAAGGATGTACAGTGGCAAGAAAAAGTATGTGAACCCTTTGGAATTGCTTGTTTTTCTGCATTAATTTGACATAAAATGTGATCTGAATATCTAGGTGAAAGGTATTTACAAACATAATGTGCCTAAATAATAATTCAAAACAAATGTACTTTTATTTAGCTACTTTAATCGATCAAAACCACTCAAATGTTTTGAGTTTGCTCCACACAAGAAGAGTATACATATGTGAGCCATGCCTCAGCCAAAAAAATAGCTTTCAGAGTATCTGTGATCAAGAATTGTTGATGTACACAAAGCTGGAAAGTGTAACGTAGTGATTCATGCTGCAGTGTGTCCAGTGAAAAGTGTAGGCATTGGGTCATTATTTTTTAGAAATTCACCAGTCTGCCAGATCTCCAAATAAAGACACTTTGGGTCTGTGACTACTCTTCCAAGAAGTGTGCGCCCTAGAGCACAACACATTCTCATCAATGAGGTAAAGGAACAACCCTGAGTGACAGTTAAAGATTTGAAGGCATAATTGGAACTGGCTAAACTTTGTGTTCATGAGTCTACAATACGTAAAACGTTAAACAAGCAGGATGTTTATGGCAGGACACCATGAAGGAAGCTGTTGCTTACTAAAAAGAACATTGCTGCACGTCTGACATTTATGAAAGATCACGTTGACAATCCACAGCAAGATTGGCCAAATGATTTGCAGATCGTTGAAACTAAGAAGAACATCCAGCACTATGTTTGGCCTTAAATGTGCACTGCATACAGTGTCATCATGTAAACTACATCGCAACTGTGAAGCATGGTGGAGGGAACATCATGATCTGGGCCGGCTTTGCTGCATCAGGTCCTGGTCCGCTGGATTTTTCCTGATCAGTGTGCAGGTCTAATTCACAGCTACAGGAAGCGTCTGGTTGGGGTTATTGCAGCAACGGTGGGGTCAACCAGTTATCCAAGGGCTCACATACTTCTTTCACTAACAATATGAGTTGTTTATGGTTGTTCTCAATAAAGACAGAAATAATAGATTTTTGTGCTATTATTTTAGGTACATTACATTTGTCAATACTCTTGACTGATGAAGATCAGATCACATGCAAACAGTGAAATCCCTAAAGGGTCACATACTTTTTCTTGCCACTGTATATGATCTAAGAATTTTTCCTTTTGCATTACATGTTCACCAAATGTTTCTTTTAAGAACCATCAAGTGAAAGGTTCATTTGGGAACTAAAGTGGTTTCTTTGTGGTATCTATTTTGAAAGACAAGCGGGTTACTGGTGGTAGGAGACCCATTCCACATCAGTTATACAGTTTTGGTAGCCAAGGGTGTGCTTCATAAAGCTGTTGTCTTAACAAAGCTGTCAGATATAAGTCTTGCTTTTGATATAGAAGAGATTCTTCTCCCAAAAAAAAGTTTCTACACATCATTTCCACTGTATCCTAATGAGTGGTTGTTTAGTGATTATGTAGCATATGTTCTACACCTCTTTTGGACTGGACTGTTACAACCTAACTTGGAACGGGAGAGGAGGGTTCACTGGAGGTGGAGGAGGAGAGCACTTGTTGGGTCTTTCATGCATGAGGCTCTTTGCCCTGCTCTGGATTTTAGCTTTGCTAAGGCTCAGTAGAAAACAGCAGTGTGGAAAACAAAGGCATACAGTTGGAATGCAAGGCAGCAAGACATAATCAGGATGACGCATGAAAATGACTTGACTTTCCCTGCAGAAAAGCTTAAAGATACTAGGGGATAAAGTGTGGAAGAAAGAAGAAACAGCTGAGAAAAGGAGGTAACAGCAAAGAGCGAACAAGTTTTTTAGACGCTACATGCATCCAGACCAGGTGCGGTAAAAATTGTGCTTTTTGAGTAGAGACCCTTGATTAGTGGCAAGATAACTGAAGGATGGATGAGGAAAGCTTTGGTTTGCCTGCTGCATCAAGCAATATTCAGAACTCAGTCCTGACCCTCACCTCCAGCCTTGGGTCCTGTTCTTCTCTAGCAGACAACTACACAGGTAAAGTTGTAGAACTTCTTAAACTGATTTTCCTCTGTATTTTCACCTTTTGCTCTTGTGTGATTGTCAGTTTCTTGACTGGACAGTGTTATTTTTTTAATGAACTAAGATCAGTTGTACTGAGCCTCATTTATCTAGTTCATTTTGGAGCAGTATACCATGTCCTTATGTAACATCAAACTTTTTAAAAATGGGATTTTTAGGCTGAAGCTTGGTTGGAGAATAGTTGAATGAAAACACGTTCAGACACCCAAAAGCGTTTTCTGTCTATCATTTAATGTCATAATATTTTCATAATATTTTAAGGAATATATAACATTTTCAGTTGCTGTACTTTGAAATGACAAATCAAGGTAGAAAGCTAAAATTGTACATGTTGAAAATGGCATACAACAGGCAGACATATCTGTAATTGTGCCATGGGATCAGTAGGATTACATAGCATTCAGCAAGTACAGAAAAACACCCACGTGCTAATAATCCCATGGGCTCTGAAGGCAGGGACCCAGTGTGAAAATAAATAAGGAACTTATGCTTAGTAAGAGTGCTGAGGTAGTTCACGGTCAGCAAACTATTACCATGTAAGCTCATTTCCTCACATGTGGCATCACTTTTGATGTCTTTACTCATAAATAATAATTGATTGAATTGAGTGCTCTGACTGGTGTTTATATAAGATATTTGATATAGATCACAGTCATTTAATTACCTTACAACAGCGACCACATTGGTGGTGAATAAGGGTCTGTGGTCAAACAGTAGAGAAAAAATAATCATAGTCACATGACATATACAATCCCAATTCCAAAAAAGTTAGGATGCAATGAAAAATGTAAATAAAAACAGGGTTTAATTATTTGCAACGCATATTTATTCACAATAGAACACAGAAAACATGTCAAATGTCACAGTGATGTCAGATGGTAGCTCATTTTGAATTTTATTGCAACAACACATCTGAAAAAGTTGGGACAGGGCAATAAAAGGCTTTAAAAAAAAAAGTGGAACTAAAAAGAAACATTTTGCAACTAATTTGGTTTATTTGCAACAGGCCAGTAACATGACTGGGTATAAAAAGAACATCTTAGAGTCAGAGTCATGTTTCTCTGTGTAAAATTGTAAAGATTTTGTATATTTCATAATCTATATAGTACATTCTCTGTGCATAGGGCACAAGGCCAAAAATCAGTTTTGGCTGATCTTCATGGACATGAGTCACAGACATGATTCTCATAGAAATCACTGCATAAACTCAGGAACACTTCTAGAAATCATTGTCTGTTTGTCTTTCCATTCACAAATGCAGGTTAAAACTCTATGAAGCAAAGAATTTGCCTAATGTGAACACAATCCAGGAACACTAGGCCAAACTAGTAGCTTTTTGCAGTGAAAGAGACAGAGTGCAGAACTACCTTGCCTGTAACTGAATTATGTTTTGTGCATCATGTTTAAATAATTTTTTTAGCAATAAATGTGTTTTGCTATTACAGCACCAACTACCACCAATAAGTGTAAACATAAGAGACGAAATAAGTGACATTTTAAAAAATCATATTCTGTTTTTGCAACTTAAATCTGACACATTTCTGCTAATTATAATTTACCATGACCACAGATCAGCCAAAAAATGAAAAACACTGACAGGTGAAGATAATCATAAACTTGTTTCTCATTACAGCTGCAAGGAGCAGAATAAATCAGTCAGGAAGTCAGTTCTTGATGTTGATGCATTGGAAACAGGAGAAATGGGGTTAGAATCTGAGCCACTTTAATGAGGGCTAAATTATGATGGCTAGACTACTGCTATTCCAAAACAGCAGATCTTGTGGGGTGCTCTTGGTGGGCAATGTTCATGGGTGCCCAAGGCTCAATGATGCATATGGAGACTAAACAATCTAGTACGATGCCACAGAAGAACTACTGCAGTATAAAAAGATATGTGATAAAAAAAGATGGTCAAACACCTCATACCACAATCAGAGCTGTTTTAATGGCATAAGAGGATCTACACAATATCAGACAATGAAGTATTAATGTTTTGTGTAAAATAAATGTCATGCCACATCTGGGATGTATACATTGTTCAGTGATTTGCTTTTGGGTAATAAAAGGCATACTTCTTGCTTTTGAATTATGAGCAGTTATGTGTTCAGCATTGATGTGGGGAGGCAGAATTATTGACAATTGAACATAATTCAGCTGATATTCAAAGACATTATTTTTGCATATATGCAGTTTAATTGTGTTGCAATATAGTGGAAGTAAGTTTAATGTATGTGTGTGTATGTGTGCATGTGTGTGTGTGTGTGTGTGTGTGTGTGTGTGTGTGTGCGTGTATTTGTGTGTGTGTGTGTGTGTGTGTGTGTGCCTCAGTGTCTCCTGCTGCAGAGAGACTACGCTCCATCCTTGGGGAGGATGATGACCCAACACCTACACTTTTCACTGAAATGGACACACTGCAGCATGAAGGTGGAGAACTGGAGTGGAAGGAATCTGCCAGGTAATACACTCAAACAGTCAATTATAAATTAGACGCAAATATTTTTGGGAAATGTGAGATTGCTAGCTAAGCAGGGTTGAGTGCATAGGTGGTTCTAGACAAGGCCCAATCCCTGTGCTGAACAGTTAACAAATGTATTAATTTTTTATGGTGATATGCGCTGTCATGAACGTCAAAACTAATATGATGCAGACTTCTGCACTGGCTCCTTGCACATTGTTTCGCCTGGAGCCGCAAGAATAACAGTGTGACACAAATAGGCAAAGTTAAACAAAATGTTTCAGTTTCATAACATCAATTTTTGCAAATATTTGCATGTTATTCCAGTTTCATTTAATAAACATGAACTTAATCAAGCCCTGGTCTTCATGTGTTTGTGAACTAGCAAAGCCAGTGAAGTCGGCTATTCAAATTTCTGTAGATAAACATGATATTATGTAAACCAGGAATTTTACAGTATGAAAAAGAAAAAAAATATGAAAAAGAAATAAGGAAAAAGAGATTTATTGGTTTATAAAGATTTATTGTGCATAAAAGTAAGTCTCATTGTTTTAATGCTCAGTTTGTTTGTTAGTGTTCCAAATAAACTAAACTAAAATATTTGAACACTTAAGTATCACCTGAAAAACCACAGGATCCACCTCAACGCCTTAGTAAAAGATCTAGGCCTAAGAACCACCACTGGTTGTATGAAGCTTTATTTTTGTTTTAAGTGAATATTTCTGTCTAAGGTTGAATGAATGTGTTCATTCTGAGTTGAAATTACCACTGAAATATGAAAGTTTTGTATTCAAATCACAGATTAATTGCATGAGGTGCAGTAATTTTAAACTTAATTGTTTATGAGTACATTATTTATAATTCTGAAAATATGTATAGTCTGCTAAAAATTCCAACATGTATCAGAAAATATATGGAGGTATTTCCTCCAAACAGTGTAGGTTAGATTAGACCTTTTGCTGTTTAAGGTCAGTATTATTTCTCTCTTTTGTAATACCTCTGTGTATTCTCAGGTGGGTGAAGTTTGAAGAGAAAGTAGAGGAGGGTGGGGAGAGGTGGAGCAAGCCACATGTGTCTACCCTGTCGCTGCACAGTCTGTTTGAGCTACGTACCTGTTTGCAGACTGGTACTATCCTACTGGACCTGGAGGGCTATTCTCTGCCTCAGATAGTTGGTGAGTTCAACTATGAGAGGAATAACTGCACATTATGTTTGTGTGGAACCCCTGATAAGTCTCAGAGTAATCCATTATACAGGTACATCTAAAAAAAATGAAAAAGGTTAATAATTGTTGACATTCCTTTCAAAAAGTGATATCCATATATTATATAGATTCATTACATATGTCAAGCCTTTATTTTTTGGAATTTAGATGAGTAAGGCTTTCAGATAATAAAACCCAACATTTTCAGGAAATTAGAATATTGTGAAAAGGTTCAATTTTGAAAAGTCATGGTGTCATACTCTAATCAGTTAATTAACTCAAAACAACTGCAAAGGTTTCTTGAATCTTTAAATGGTCTCAGTCTGAGTCAGAAGGCTACACAATCATGGGGAAGGCTCATTGACA
This sequence comes from Lepidarchus adonis, assembly GCA_037576955.1. Lineage (NCBI taxonomy): Eukaryota > Metazoa > Chordata > Actinopteri > Characiformes > Lepidarchidae > Lepidarchus > Lepidarchus adonis. The sequence continues at coordinate 16,932 of JBBIGC010153131.1, forward strand.
CCCTCCACAAAGAGGGTAAGCCACAAAAGGTCATTGCTAAAGAAGCTGCAGCCTTGAGAGGATTGCCATGCAAAATCCATTCAAGAATTTAGGGGAGCTTCACAAGGAGAAGATTGAGGCTGGAGTCTCACAAGCCACTACACACAAACAAATCCTAGACATGAGCTACAAATGTCACATTCCTCATATCAAGCCACTCCTGAAGCAGAGACAATGTCAGAAGTGTCTTACCTGGGCTAAAGAGAAAAAGCACTGGACTGTTGCTCAGTGTCCCTAGTCCTGTTTTCAGATGAATGTACATTTTGCATGTTATTTGGAAATCAAGGTCCCAGAGTCTGGAGAAAAAGTGAAGGCAAGGAATCCATGTTGCTTAAAGTCCAGTGTGAAGTTTCCACAGTCAGTGAGTGGGGTCCATGGTCAACACAGATGTCTACCAGGAAATCTTGGAGACTTCATGCTTCCTTCTGCTGACAAGCTTTATGGAGATGCTGATTTCATTTTCTAGCAGGACTTGGTACCTGTCTGACCTGAACCCCATAGAGAATCTATGGGGTATTGTGAAGAAGATGATGAGAGACACCAGGTCCATAAATGCAGATAAGCTAAAGGCTGCTATCAAAGCAACCTGGGCTTCCATTACACCTCAGCAGAGCCACAGGCTGATCTCCTCCATGCCACACTGCACTGATGCAGTAATTAATGCAAAAGGAGCCCAACCAAGTATTGAGTGCATAGAAATGAACAAACTTTTCAGAAGCCTGACATTTCTGTTTAAAATATCCTTTTTTATTGATCTTATGTGATATTCTAATTTTCTGAGACAGTGAAATTTGGGTTTTATTATCTGTAAGCCATAATTATAAAAATTCCAAGAAATGAAGGATTGACATACAGTATTTTGCTCTATGTGTAATTAATATATTTTGCTCTA